>JBAJHX010000051.1:8332637-8354158 GCA_037176925.1 Amniataba percoides
TATATATAAATATAATTTATATCAGTTATATGTGTGTATAGTAAAAGGTGGGGAGTAAGTAGATTAAGTAGAAGCCCTTTGGGACAGATTTTTCTGAAGCTCTTATTCTAACTGACTGATGATCTGATTGAGAACTTCCAACTTTATATGGAAAACATAAAGTAAACCAGCAAACAGCAATGTGACGGGACACAGATGTGAATGTAGATGTAATGGTGCAGTTAGTGTAGTATGTGCATGTGTATACATGTCTGTTTGTGTGTGTGTCTGCAAACATGCATGCAATTATGCCTGTTTATGTCTCCTTTCCCTCCTCTCCTGTTCTGCTGCATTGAATCCAGCAGCTGGTAAAGTGAAACTGGTCTTCATGCCAGAACATGACGCCCTCTCTGTCAGAGCTGTTGGAGGTGACTCAACCTCCCCCATCCTCATCTGCGGCCCCCTATCACCACCCCCAGTAATAAAACCATACACTGCTAAAGGCTGCTTGTCAATTCATATACTGAAACTCCTCCCCTGCAGTTTACAGGTCCATAGCATGGCGGCGTGCAGAGAGAGTACTGGCAGGTCAGAGCCCTGCTGCCAGCTGTAAACCTAAAGAGTGTTTACTGTTAGCCAGAGAGTCATCCTTTATAGCTGCCATTAACAGTGGGGAGATGAAACAGAGCTGTGAGGAGACAAACGTCAAATTACTTTGGAGAATTTACTTGTTTGTTTGTGGGGTTTTTTAACACAAACATTACGTTTTTAGTGTTATATAGCTCAATAAGAGCAAGGAAAAAC
Source organism: Amniataba percoides (assembly GCA_037176925.1). Lineage (NCBI taxonomy): Eukaryota > Metazoa > Chordata > Actinopteri > Centrarchiformes > Terapontidae > Amniataba > Amniataba percoides. Next base: position 8,333,421 of record JBAJHX010000051.1, read on the forward strand.
ATGGACAGTTTTTGATGCTTTAATCATCTAAATTATGAAATATACATGTCAAAGTCAAAGTCTGCTTTATTCTTAATTCTGCAGCATGTACAGGACATAGAGAGAATTTAAAATTTTATATGTAATATATACACAATATGTAAATAATGGAGTTAAACTGAGTGTTGTTTTTGTTAAATGAACTGAAAACTTTATCAGCTGTTTTTCAGAAACAGTGCAACGCTTATTCTGGATAATGTGCAGACCTTGATGTGAACAGTTTTCCTTGGAGCTACATAGAAATAGTTCCCAAAGAAAAGTGTTGACAGTGTGCTCTGTATATTATCTAGAGTAAAATAATTATGAAAGAGTCTGAATCCAGTTTTTTACCCAAAGCAGACATTCCATTTAATATAACAACTGCCTGCACACTGACAAAAAAGTCGAAGAGGCTCTTCAGATGCAAAAATAAGGTGATGCATGTAATATTTTACTGTTGTAAACACCAAAAAAAACCAATTTCCATTCACCTCCATTATTTTGAGCTGGAAAACAAAAACTCACGTCAACTCAAACTCAATTAAAACCAAAACCATGTCCAGGTATAGACTCAGACTGGGCTATGTTAATTCTTTTCCCCATATTTTGGATGAACTGTCCCTTTAATGTAATCATTTGTGCTTTCATTTGGACTGTGATCCTCAGAAAAGACCACAGTACTAAAGGAGGGCTGGGAAGCAGATGTTGTTTTGTAAGATTTGATTAAACTCACTGCCTCACAGTGAAACTTTGTTTTGTGCTCCACACCTTCAACGACAATGTTTGGATTTCTTCCATGCGTGTGACGTTTCTATGATGGGATGTTTGGCAGTGTAAATAAGTCTGTATTATCTTTCATGCAAACGTGAACATTTACAAGTTAGCTTGGATAAATCCCCAAACTCCCAAACTACCTAAAACGTGGTAAATCTCATCATCGCAGCGCTGATGTATTTACTGAAACCCAAAACAAATGTCAGAAGTGTTTCAGTTGCTTCAGTTCTAACACGCTGCAGGAGCACGGCAGCGACGGAGGCCGGGAATGTGTTTGGCACGTTTACCGCTGACCTGTGGGACAACACTGCCACTTGTATCACACGTGGGGTCAGAGGTCAGCGTTTCATGTCCCACATATAGAGTTACAGGCAATCAGGCTGCTCGGTCTTTGTTCTGGACCAGCCCTGATAGACAAGCCTGCGCAAATGGCTGCCATGATGAAGGACATGATGGAGAGCAGACGAGTGTTTGGTCTGGGTGGATGGTCTGCATCAGGTCCACACATGCAACACCTTCCTATCTGAATTAAGTAATTGCCCAAATAAAGATTATTAGAGGCAATAAACTTTTTTCTCTGTAAATGTGATTGTCTCTTGTAAAACAGAACCTTGATCACTGCGGGACGTATAAGGATGTGGTTAAACAGGAACTAATGGGTTTTTTAATGAGAGCAGAGAAACGTCTGATTTCTGTTTGTCCCTGCTGTGATTCTGCTCATGGCTAATGAATTTGAAGAATTAAGTAGTCTTAGAAGTTAAGTGTCACACAAGTTCAAATCTTACTAAAATAAGCTAAACAGAATAATGCACATACACACTCATGTTTCAATCACGAAGAGGATAAAACACACGCACTCTGTCCACGGTTATAATAATCTTTCATCAGCAGGTGTGTTATAGCACTTAAACCAAACCCACACAAGCACATTATTAACATCCTAAATGCCCCTCCATGCAAAAATGAACCCAAATAAACACACTAATCTTTTTGGTAATCTCCCATGCGACGGCAGATCCCGAATTTCCTGTTGGGATTTATGCTTTGAGATCCAGAGTTTATTGTGTTTGTCCAGCAGTTTGAGTCTGGTGCTGAGTTTTATTTTATGGTGGCAGAACAGATGAAAGGTTTCCCTCCACTGGGCTTAGATAAACAGTAGTTCACAATCACAGTCAGGGCTGCATGAGAGGCTCACAATGTACCATGTAAACACACATTACTCAACAAGTGGAAAAATTCTCAAGAGTACCAAATGTATCTGCAGCCAAATCATAAAAAGGGAAAGTGTTGAGTTAGAAATATGTCTAGGTAGTGTTATAGAGAGGCTGAGCTGTTTTATTTTACATAAAAGATTTACCCGTGGATTAGGATTTTATGTTGTGTGAAAAAAATGGAGCTGTGTGTGTGTGTGTGTGTGTGTGTGTGTGAGTGTGTTTATGGTGGTGATTTGAAGCAGGGTTCTGTAAACAGGATAAACAGGAGGTTTGGGGGGTTGAGGTGTGTGTGGGGGCTAGAGAGGGGCATGGGCGTGAGATGTGTGTGATGTGTTTTTGGGGGGTCTCTGTTATCAGTTAGCACGTTTTTCCCTGAGCCTCCGCAGCTGGCTTCTCAGTGGAAGGACACACACACACACACACACACACACACACACACACACACACACACACACACACACACACACACACACACACACTTCCCGCTTGTTGGAGATTGATTTAGCGAGATGGCACTTCCCCTGCTGTGCAGAGAAACTATTTTCATTCACCACTTAAGTTCATTGATCAATAGTAAATCAGATTTTCTCTCCAGTGGCCAAAATGATCATCTGTTTCACATCTGTACAACTATTCTGAGGCTGATCAGGAGCTGAAAGAGAAGTAGAAGAACTCAAGTCTCTTGAGTTCAACTTTAAATGTAACAGTACCATATTTTTTTTATTACAACACATTTTAGAGCCAAGTTTATCCAGCTATATCAGTGATGCTTTCATCACAAAACTTACTTAGCGCTGTCTGACAGATCATCTTGTGATGGAATAAGTGATTTGAGAAACATTATCCTGTATGGGCCATATCATTAACTGTAGGCTGTTCAAGATGTAAAAAAGAGCCTTTGCACAGCAGCAGTTTGGTGTGATGAACTTCAAATTCAGACACAAAATGATTTGAAATAAGAGAAGGCTTTTTGGTGTTGCTCTAGGAAAGTAATGTTGGTCGTTCAGTCTGTCCTACACTGTCCAATCTTTGCCAAGAAATGTTCATGTCTCCCAGTGGATGAATCCCAGTTACCTGTGTGATCCTTTGACACATCCTGTAGTGCAACCATGAGATTTACATTTGTGTTTTTTGTTAAATGTCTCAACAACTGTTCGATGAACTGCCGTATTTGGTCCCCATGAATGGGTAATTATTGAGACCTTCTGCTATTATATGCTGCAAGTGAAAATAATTACAATATTTGGGTTCATGACCAAATACAGTCCAAACATAATGCCATTCACACATGGTAACACCCTAAACTCAAGCGAGATTCAGCTCAAAGCTCTGCAAATTACAGCATTTTTTCAGCCATATTTTCAGTTGCATTGCTGAAGAGTCTTAATCTATTTTTTCATGTATCATCAGCATTCTTGTTAGTGCAAGCAAGTAAAGTAATGATAATGATAAACAACACAACATCTTTAAAATATATTTAATTACAGTAGCCAGAGCAGAAATAAAACACTGAATCAGATATTCTTTATAATTCCCATTTGCCAGCATTGGAAAATAAGACATTTCAAGTATAATTAAGACTTTAAAGAATTCACTTCATACTGCGATAAGTGCAACATAATTGAACAAAATGAGACACTCTTTATGGGGCTGAAACAAGTCGAAATTAGCACCACTGAGAGTAAGAAACACTTGACAAAACATCCCCAGACAAGAAAGGTCGCAGGCACACAACGTACAAGTTTAAATGAGTATAACATTGAAAAAAAAAACACATTATTATAAGAGTACTAATAGGGCAGCAGTCTAGTAGCAGTCTAAAAGAAACAGTGATTAAAGACCAAAGAGGTCTTGGCCGAACAAACCTTGGAGAGAGCTCCTCTTTGAGTGCGCCTCTCGACCATTTTAATCCTACATTGCCAATTCACATGTACAGCACATACAGTCAGAAAGCTATGGAAGCCGGCAGAGAGTGATGATAAAGGCATTTCCATTTGAATAAGCGTCTGCTCTTTAGGTGGAAACGTCCTGAATGTGTTTGAAGTTTTCAGTTCTCCTTGGCTGTCAGTTATGGGAGAAAGGCCTCTCAGTGACTAATCCAGTTTACTTTGTGCCCGTCTGTGGAGGAGAGAATCTGGCATGACACCAAATGCCACTCAATAGATGTTTTTGCAAACAAAGGCAAAAAAATGTCCACCTCCTCCTCTGCTTTCCTCCTCCTCGTTTCCTGCTTGACAAGTACATTGAATCTGTGTCGTCTTTCATATATTTGTCAAGAGCATGGTTTGTATCTGACCCTGTTTCCATGGTTTCAGCTCCTGTATGGGGCAGGACATGTGTTTACTGTATATATTATGGGATGCTGAGAAAAGAGAGGGCGGGCTGGAGTGCTGGTGCCCTTTGGTGCCACATTCAAGTGTGTGAGACTTTGTGTGTTTTTAATGCTCTGCAGTTGTCTGCTCCTCTTCTCAAGGAACTGCTGAGAGCAGGAGGCCGTATGAAGGGATGGTCATCACAACTCGAACTCTAATTGGATGGGATGGACTGTGAACACTCGGTGACCGCAGACGTGTGGTCAAACCACATGAGTGTGTTTCTGTAAAAGAGTGCATATGTCTGTTGTATGTTAGGGCTGCTCTTTATAGACCTGGATGGGAAAAAAGGGCCTGGGGCAAAAACCGCTCTTAAAAGTTCATGAAATACTCATGAATTCTTAAATTATGCCCCTGATGATTCTGGAATTCATCTTTTCATATTGTCATTATCATTATGAAAATGTCGGCTTGCAGGATCGAGGACAGAAGTTTTTACTCAAGACACTGAACTGCATGAAGTTGCAGAAAATTTTGGGCAGCAGTATGAGAACATATTGACACCAGACAAGTGACTGCATCAACACAAAAAGAGCTCAATCAAAAAGTCAAAAAAAAAAAAAAAAAAACCCTCAAAAACTGAAGAGTTGGATTCAGACTGGGAACAGAACATTGTGAAAGAGCATCTGTTTCCAGGAATGCAAAAGAGGCATAGAAAGCAATAGAATTTAAGACAAAAGAAATGTTGGTGATTTAAATAGTTGCTGGTGTGCAAAGCATTTTATGTTATTTCACAGAACAGTAAAGTTGCATACAATTGTGAGCAGATGCACAAACATGCAAAGTTTTTGGGTGTTCTCATTTTGTGCCACTGACAGCACATGCAGACTTCATGTGTTTATGACAGCTTTGATGACATCACCTCAGACATTCTTGGTGGAAAAGACAAACTAATGTTGGCTGCTGTTCGCCCCTCCTCTCTCAACAGTCCCATGGTGGCGCGTGATTGAGGGGTCCATTTTGAATTGACAGGTTTCATTTCCCCGAGTTTGTCTCAAGCCAGAGCTGACGGAGGCCAAGAGGACTTGCAGAGAACAGGAGATAAATTGAAAACACCAGGTTACATGGCAGCGATTTAGAGAACATATTCTTCTGTTGAGCTTTTCAGCCTTGGCAAATTAACATCGATTTGGCTCGCACACATCCTCCAGCTCTAGCTTTGATTGTAACAACTCTGCAAACAGCAGCATTTCGTTGAGTCCGCTCTTTGTTGAATCTGGGGTTTGCACTGCTCCAAGGCAATTCACTGTGTAAAACCTGTGCAGTCAAACGAGAAAGGATGCTGCCTTTGTGATGTAAATTACTTATGGGCTCTGAAGGCTTAATGGGATGTATGTCTGGCACATCAGGAACAAATCTGTTGCCTTTGGCACACACACACATAACTTTTATTTAAACCCTGCACACAGACATCGTGCGCAGACACTGCACACATCCACACTATTTCCAGCGCTGGCTTCTCAGCGCCTCATGATCGACACACAAACAAGCTGCGCTGTGGAACAAGGCCAGAGTTGACGCCAGGCAGAGGCAGGGAGATCCTCACAGTACAGGGATGGAGCTGAGGTCATGACCCTGGCAGATTGGATGGCCAGTATCAGTGTGAGTCCTTTTCGCTGCTCCCAGCCTGGCCAGAACTCACACTCTGGCAGGTGCGAGGCTGGCAGCACTTTCTCTTCTTAAACTGTTAAAGCCACAATAGTAGACGGAGTGTTTGTGCTTCAACATAATCCTGTGTTAAACAGAGAATGCCTGTTTCTGGAGATGTGTTTTATTCCAGCCTCCTCATCCAACAGCACTGTGGTGGTTACGATGCAAGTGCACTGGTTAAAATTAGAATGGGACTGTTGCCATGGTTAAATATTAACAAAAGACAACACACTTTTGTTAAAGCATGCTTTCGTATCCACCACAAGACTAATTTTAACTATGCTACATAAACACCATGCTGGCACTGAACTCTGGCACTGGATCGACCTGTTTGTAGCTGAACAGCCTATTTCTAAGGTACTCCCAGACACTGCTTGCCATCCCTCCTTTGTTTTACCACAAGATGGAATTTCTTTTAATGCAAATGGTCACCACTTGGGTGTGTTTTTCTATTGCATTTTATTGTATATTCTATAGTATATTTTTCTGAATATCTCTACTAGTTGTACATTTTCTTAGTTGTAAAATGTATATTTTAATATAATAATATATTAATAATTTATTAATATATTTTAATTGTTGAATTTAAATTTTAGGTCTATATTTATTACTCTATTATTACTCTTGTACTATTATTTATTTTTATATTTTTATTCTTTGATCAATTTTTTGTTTGAGTGTTTCTATCCTTCTTAATATTTTTAAGCATTGTTTATAGGGAGGAAGAGAAGAATTTCATTGACTACTTGCATGATGTAAATTGTTGCGCAATGACAATAAATGTGTGATTCTTGAATATAGAAATCTAATTGCTTTAAATACAAATTTAGTGTGTAATATATGGACATGAGTTTTCATTGTACAAGATGTGAGCATTTTTTCTGTGATACCACACAAACCACTGAGATCCGCTGTGAGTATATTTCTGTCAAACATCTCAGTAAGATGACTGTCAGGCTGCTAAATGAGACAGATTATTACACCAAAAACTCCAGACAGTTTGCATAGTCTCGTCTTATTGTTTGCCATTTCTTGACAAGCTGTTTCACTTCTCAGTTTCCCCCAATTTCGTCATTTTCCTTGTCTTCACTCTCACTCTTCATCTCTTTAAGTGTTGTTTTTTCCCCTCATCTGCACCCTGGTTTGCCTCTTCTAATGTTACCACTCATTTATTCTATCCATCTACAGACCACAGCGGGCTTGTTTTCAATGCATCTGAGCCATCAGCAGAGAAACCCCAGCAGGGTGAGTCGATAAGATCTGCTGTCGAGGAACTCAGCAGCTGTTCTGCCAACATATTATAGAGAGAAAGATTAAAGTGCAGCCACCAGACTGGTTATCCGCAGACAGAAAGACACACACACACACACACAAACACACGTACAGAGGAAAGAGTCCAAACACCATATATATAGACATGTAAATGCACACAAAAGACATGCAAACTAGGTCACATATGAAGGCATGTGCACATCCACACAAACACAAGGATGTTTATTATAAAAGCAAAGTAGGCTTCTTGCACTTGATATCTATTTGTTGCTAATAAGGCAGTCTGCAAGTGGACCTGATGATAGTTCATTGTTCATTGTGGACTGTTATCGAGAACTGGATGTTGTATAGATGATGTTCTTTTGTGTGGCTGAAGGCTGCAGATGGGATTACAGACGTGCTTCACGATGCAGTTCCTATAATTGTCACTCGTTTGCGGCTACAAAATCAGCTCAGGCTGTGATGAGGTAATGAGGCACATCATTAATTTGGGAAGCTCACTGGAGGCGCACTGTCTGACTTCATCTTTTTCATTCATGCTTCACAATCATCGGCTCATTCTCGGATGTGTGGTCAGTGTAGAGTTCATGGCTAGTTGACAGCGTTCTGTGAATATTAGGAGTTGGGCACAATTAAACGACCATCTACTGGTCCTGACTCTCCTTGCTTAAAGCATTCATTTGAGTAGGTTGAGGTAAGTTACCATTCTTCATTTCTCCCCACAGATCTAATGTTTTTGTCTGCATCTATTCTCAGTCTCATATAAGTCACAAAAATGCACAGATGGATGCATATTCATTGTGACTTTGCTGATAAAATAATATGAGCAGTGTTTGCTAACATGGCTCCCTTTACCACCTAAACCTCCTACCTATGCGTAATATAATGTCCTGTTGATATGAATACGATTTTATGTTCATGTAATATATGTCATATAATCATTTTCAATTTACAATAACATAACAATGGTTTACTATTTTTATTTTTGCCTAGGAGGGCATTTTTAAAACAATAATGGTGTTTTTTAGACTTAAAGAAGTGAGTGTGTCTGGACATAATTGACTCAGTGACGTGTGTCAAAGACCAGTATTTTTGGCATAAATCCAAGCCTCATAGACATCAAAGTGTCCCTTTAGAAACCAGACACATAATGAGGTTATACACATTCACACAACACATTCGTGACCTCAGAAACATTAGTTGACTAAATAATCTCACCATACAATCACACAACATACAATCTTGCGTGGCAGAAAAACTTTGCAATTGGAATTTGCTTAAGAATGAAAAAAACATAACAATCATTGTTTAATCCATTCAACAATTGTCCAAACCCTTCCATCTTTCACTCGCTATGAATAACAACTATCGATCTGACAGCATAAGCATACCATACACATGGCTTTATTAGGAAGTTGTGGTTTCTAAGACAATAGACATTTGAGGGAGAGGGTAAGTGAAACTTTCCTCCATCTGTATTACATCTCTTGCGCGGCTGTTTTCACACATGTTCAGACAGCATCGTAGTGAAGTTGGACTGTCCAGTTTTTGAGAAGTGAGGAATAAACATGGATGTTGCTCAGTTCATTCTAATCCTGTCTCTGGCTGAACTAATTCCTAAAAAGCCATGCTTCTCCGGGGATGTGCTGCCTTTAGATGATCTCCTTTATGATGAACTGCTGTAAAAATACAGACACAGTAGAATACCATATCAGAAAAATGACCAACCATGAATCAGCTAATGTTTTGAATGGAAGTCATGTATATTTAGACTGTAGAAACAAGACAGAACAATGTGACAAAACTGATTCCATTATAGCTAAGAGGTCTTGAACTTCAAAATAAGTGCCTATAATAAATTTTAAGACTCCAAGACATATTTCGTGCTGCATTTTGGTGTAAACACTTCCCTTTTAATCCAACAGTTTATCTCATTCACATCTAATACAATAAATATTTTCATGCTGGGCGCTGAGTTTAATTTTGAGACTAAAAATTGGCCAACACTCAAACTGATTTTGGCCACTCAGCTTTTTACTGGAGACCCATTAACTGGTATTATGAGTTCCCTCCTCTCAGTATGGCCAATTTATGACCCGTCTGTGAAAACATGACAGGACTTTCTCTCTTTCTCTCCTTCTTCTTCTTCTTCTCTAGACGGAGGGATAACAAGACGAGAGCTCTACCCGCCTATTGATGTCTCTGTAAGATGGTTCCCAGATGGAAGAGAGTTATAAATCCTCACAGTAAATATGAAGTGACAGATCAAAGTCCACATGTCGCTTTCCTCTGAAACTGTGGCACAGGTCGGTCATAGGTTTCTTCTTGATCCCTGTGCTGAAAATACAATTCTCTCACACCCCAAGGAAGTAAAACGTGAGACACATTACAGAAGACTCTTTCTTGCAGTGTAAATCTGATACTCTTCCAATGAACACAATGTCCAATAGAGCCGCATGTCTATATCTTAAAACACACTGACAACTCTCACAAGACAATAAATGACATGAACATGACAATTTACAGCTCACTTAGATCACTGTTGAGGTTTAACATCTGATATCAGTTGTATAAGATGACACTCTGTTCAAAATTTCCCACACCACTGAGACAGAAAAGAACAGTATAGCAGAAAATGCACCTGAAATACTTTATCAGATGTATCACAGAGCACCAATGCATGCAATTTAAGCAACAAATCAAGCCAGTAATGTAGAAGTGTGAGTTCATTTTTGAGTGTTTCCTCATCTGAAATGGATATAAAATGAATCCTGATGTGCTTTTTATGTTAGACTATCAGCAAGTATATATGGCATCACACCAAAGTAAAATAGTTTTTAAATTCTTAAAGTTATTTTGGACAACCAAATCCAAAACTTGGATCAATGATTTCTTTCTGCTATGGATTAAAACATATTTATAGCTCTACTTAGTTGCTCTTGGCTTAGTTTTGATAATCCGAATTTTTATATCCCTCCTATTTGGTGCGTGCAACTCAGATGAGGTGCATGAAATGCTTTAAGAGTGTTTGGTCTTTCAAAGCTTTATCTCTGGAGACGGTAGATTGGTCCACTATTGAGCCATGAAAGGAACAAAAAAAAAAAAAGTCCTGAAGTGTTTTACAGCTCAGCCACCCATAATGATCTTTCCTTTAGAAATCAATGAGAGTAAAGGCTCGAGTTACTCTTGGCAGACGAGCAGACATTAATGCTGCTGGACTGTTTATATTGATCAGAGGCTCATCTGTGCCTCTTTTAAAGAGCTGATCCTCATGTCTATAAAATAAATAAGGGATGGGTTTGTAGATGTGAGCAGACATGGCTCATATAGAGAGATAGACACATGCACACATAAATTCCATCCTCCTCTGTCACCTCTCAGTGCACCTAACACCCATCTTGAAAGATGGAGATGGACTGGTCGCGGTGTAAGGTCTCAGTGAGTTGTGTTTGAAGTGTGTGTGGGGGGTTGTCTGGCTGGGTCATTGTCCACGCACACACACACACACACTCTGACCTTCAATGCCAGGCCCGGGGCCAAAGACCCTGCTGAATGGAGGAGCAGATGGTTGAGAGGGGGCTTCAATGGAAACTGAGAAAGAAAAGAAAAACAGTGCAAGAAGAAGAATAAAAGATCAGGAGGATGGATGAAATTAAAGATGCCTGAAGAGACCAGGCAGGTGTGTGTGTGCACGTGTGCATGTGAATGTGAACGTGTGCAGGTTTGTAGTCAGTATACCTGATCAGTATATCTATCACACTCTATATGTTTCTGTGCATCAAAAGCTTTACAAATGAAACTTTATACAGCAGTGTTTATGCAGCATGCATGAACTCTCAGAGATGCTGCAGGCCACACACAGGCCTCAAACAGATGCCTACAAGGGAATACATCTGCCTCTGTAGTTGGCATTGCTTATCAGATTCAGGGCACTGACTTGAGGGCCCACACTCAGAGCAGACACACATTTTTAGTTTTATCTATTGATTATCTACAGCTGTTACTCCACAAAAAATTAGTTTTTTTCTCACAACTGACCATATTCAGCATCAGGTTATGCAGGGAAACAGAAATCAAGCCCTGTTTCCCTGCAAGAGACAAACAACATATGGACAGATCAACAGAAGAATGTAAGCAGGCCACAGGAGAGGTATTTTCAAACCCTCTGAATCTTTTCTGTAATGATGTTTCATGTCAAAAGGGACATAATGACCATTCCCTTGCCTCATCTTTGTTCCTGTGCTCAGCAGCTTCTATAAACAGACCCCGAAAATGAGTTTCCATTAGATTTGTGAATGTTAAGCCCCAGAGTGCAGAGCTATGCCTCAGATGATAAAATGTGCCTAAAATAGTGACCAGCGCTGACCTTGGATCTGCCTATTGGTACTACTTTTCCATGGCTTTGGCAATACTCTGGGAATCTGGGTTCCCAGAAATGAAAGTTAAAAAGTATGTCTGTAGCTGGTTAGTGAGGTTCATAATAGACTTGAATAATGTGCTGCTTGGCTTGTTGTTATTTTTAAGTTATATGCAAAGACTAAGCTCCACTGAGACTAAAAAGGTGTCAGTACGAGCTTTTGTGCCACTTCTAACAGATTCATCTCAACGGTGGAAGTATTTTTGGGAAAGCTGTAGGACAGAAAGAACGGGAAGAAGAGGAGAGGGGGACACCTGGTTTATTTTCACATCTTTGACTAAATCAACACTCACCGTGTAGGATCGGAAATCTGTTGACAGCTCAAGTCACCGTGGTGCAGGGTGAGGTTACGGGGGGAGAGGAGCAAGAAGGGCTGATTGGTCGCAGAGGCACATGTGCGAGTGTGTGTGTATGTATATCATTGTGCTGTATGCTATGCATGCTTGTCATACAAGACCTCAACTTGAGGCCACTAAGTCCTTTGATCAGTAAAAAAAAAAATGTCTGCATTACTGAGAGCAGGATATCAGTGCAGCAACTTAAAGGGATACCATGGCAAAGTGGAGGCCCAGGTCACCAACATGAACATTTACAGAAGTCAGGCTAATTGTGGGATGAGTTTTCTCTGTGCAGCCTCCAAAACAAACACACCGGGAAACACTTGACATGTTTCAACATCTTCTTGTCAACATGTCAGCTGCGTGTTGACGAGGCTTCCTCCGCCATCTGAAAACCGTCTGAAGCACCAGTGAATCACTAAACTGTTTACTGTTGGGTTGTAGAGCAAAGAGCGGTCGGCGTGTAGATTGCGTGTGTGCTGAAATGCGCGCCTAGGTGCTGCTGAATGTATTCACAGGCGCGTGTGACGAGAGGAGAATCTGGGAGATATTATCACCGCTCAGCTCTGCCCACAATCAGGAGGCACTTAAGCGCGTGAAACAATCGCTGCAGGGTTCGTGAGGTCGCCACATGAACCGTGCAGCAGCAAACAAAAGGAAAGCATGTTGGGGGTTAACGCGGGAGCCGGTAGCACTGAAGACACCACTTACACAGATGCCCGGTGATTGGAAAAAGAAAATAGCTGCCTGGATTACATGGTCCAGCTGAAAGTGTGTTTGTACTGTGGGCGTCAAAAGACCTCTTGTTGTTTCAGGACCCATCAGTTTGAGCTTTTTGCTTGTCAATTTTTTTGCACCAGTTGACAGCGGCAGGATGGGAATCAAACTGTGGTCTATTTTAAATCACAAACTACATTTTCCATTGCATCTGGCCACTGCCTGACCTATTTACTCATCAAGAACAGACCATTTCTTTCCACTGAGAGTGGAGTAGTGCAGTTGAATAATCTTCTCTTTAAACAAAACTCACACACAGTAAAATGACCAACAAGTGACAGCGTTTGCTTGCCAATACTGGCTCTTCTTAGACAATGTAATGTTTTGAGGGCATCATGATTGCTGACATGATTATGGTCAGAGGGATTGTTTTTTTCCTGGGAATGATGTGCTACACTCTTGTACTGCACACAAGTTCCAGGGGCCTTGGACCACAGTGTTTCCCCAGCACCTGGCGCTGCCAAAACATAATTGTAAAAGGTTTACAGTAAAAATGCTTTAGTTACCATACATAATTTTGTTGTTATGGGACATACATTAGTATCATTCAATATCATCAACATTTACAGACATAGCAAAAGATTAATAATGTTTCAGCATCATGCTGATCATGCCTGCATGCTGTACACAGGCGGAACTGTTTAGCCTTTAGCTAAATGCTAACACGCATGCTAACATGCTGATCTTTGAATGTATTTATCTTTTATGGGATCATATTTTAATGGCCACTGTTTACATATTTGGATTCACATTTCTCTGTCTGTCAATATGATTACAATGTTCACCAGATTAGCTTAGTATGTTAGCATTGTATAGTTGCTAGTTTTATGGTATTTGGTCATAAAATGAAAAGTTTTGACCTGATAGTTGAAGTTTTTCATTTTTCCTGAAGGCTGCAAAAGTGTACATCCAGCTGTAGTCGAACTATTCACTCATATGCACAAACGTAATGATGGCGCTAGAGGTACAGTTAAAGGATCACAGAAGTCAGTAGGATCAGTAACCCTAACCTCTAGGGATTATCAATGTCTTTTTCATGTTAACCAATCAAAACGTCAATATTTTAATCTGGACCAAAATGGTGGACCCACCAAGAGACAAACATTGCCATCCACAGAGACATACAGCATCACGATTCCTTCACAACATTTCTGGGTTTAAATAAGTAGCCTATCAGCTAACATCTGTCCACCTGAAGTGTCCCTGAGCAAGACCTTATATCCCCTCCAGCTGCAGAGCTGCTGCAGCAGTCGACCCTGTGGTCTGACCTCTCTGAATAAGAGCAAGTGAAAGAAGAATTAGCCTTCAGGGATCAATAAAGTAACACCCTGTTACTGACACCAGGAAAAACGTCAAAATCGTCAGATGGAAAGAACAGAACTGTATCATGAATTAATTTACTTTGACGTTTGACTTAAGAAGCAACTCTCAGTAAGTGCAACTGTAAAATACATACATACAATTACATTCTTTTATCTAATTTTACAAAACATGCAATTTCTCATTTATCCAGACTGCAAGAAAAAAAAGCATTGAGGTGTGACGGCCAAAGGCGCACTGCCCTGACAACAACTGTAACTAAATATTCCTGGGACCTCCTTTGTGATGGTGTCGGATAGAGAAATGCTGGAAATGGAATAAGAGAAATATGAGCTAAAGATATTAATGGAAGAAATTGTTTTATTAGGATGAAGTGCATTCAAGCATGTAGAGGACCAAGATATGGAAGAGTGAAGTGTGAGGAACCAGGAGGTATGAAATGTAATATATCGTATATAGTTTCCATCATTTATAAAACACAAACTTCTTCCTTGTCCATTTGGAAAATAATTTTTAATCTTTCTCACCCTGCACGCACAGTGGCCAAGGTAATCAGTATTGTGGATCTTTGCGGTCAGATGTTTAGGCTGGATTTGGGTCCCAGTGCTGTTCTAAGCAGTTATGGTCCAAAGATCGACCTGGGCCTAGATCTCAGCTCCACTTCATCACTGTCAGAGTTGGTTCTGTATTTGTATTCATGCGTGCCCTCAGATGCACTTCAGACCTTGCAGGAGGTGCACAAGAACCTTTGAAAGTGCTCACTTTCAAATAAAACATAGTTCCAAAACATAGGTGGCATTTGGAACTTCAATTAGAGGCAGTAAGGCAGAATAAGCATTAAACTAGTATTATAAAATGTGTAGTGGACTGAAAGATGGCTAGTGTTTGTATGTTTCTTGCCTGGTAACAGTAAGGACAACAATGAAAGCACCAACATGACCTCACCTATTGTAGACAAGAAAAAATAAAAAATCTGAATTCATTTGAAAATACCATAAAACAATTATGAGCTCATGATATATATCCTTTCACGTGCCACCACAAAAATAGTTACACAAAAATAACCATGAAATCCATCAAGTAAATGTTGCTATTAGGAAGTAAATCTTTAAAGGCCTAAAAAAATAGGAAATCCTATGTTAAATAGGAGTACTTAAAATTGTGTTTCCCTAAAGGCCTGAAACACATATGCACACACACTCTGTCTGGTTTGTGTTATGACCAAATCATCCATGCATCATAAACTTTGACTCCTTCCTAACGACAAACCCCGTAAAAGAAATCACCTCTGAGAAAACAAGCGTCAAAAGGATTTTTCCCAAACAAATCAGCAGCATTAGCCTCTAATGAGCTGTTACATGAGTTTACACCCAAGCACCAACCTTCTGCTAATTTACGTTTCCACCCAACTCAGCCAAGCTGAACAGGTTAGTAAAGCCAAGCAGCGGGACCTGCTGCCCAGGTGGAGAACTGGGCACGTCCGTCCACAGCAGGCGGAGCCCAGACTGAATTATGGAAGGAGAGGGAGCTCGGCGGGGCGCCAGGACCCGCTTTACTGTTTATTTACACTCCTGTTTAACGAGCTTTATGATTCATAAGCCGCTGCTAACGGCCTATATGGGACCAAATATTTATGTAAGCTAGACCTCTGGTCACTAGCGAGGAAACTCACACATACACACACACACACACACACACACACACACACACACACACACACACACAAACCCTGTGATCTGTTTTTCACTCTGCCCAGGGGCTATTTCTCATCATGAGCACGTGGCCCCAAAACACCTCAAAGGAGACAAGTGAGATTAGCTACTGATGAATGGCTAAAACACAAGTCTGCATGGTGTGTGTGAGTGTGTGTGTTTGTGTGTGAGTGTCTGTGAGAGAGCGAATAAGAGCTTGAAGCAGGACTGAAAGGAAAAAGGTCGCAGAACAAAGAGAAGGGAAGCAAAACGACAGCGCTGTGACTAAGAAGGATGAACAGCGAATGCAGCAGTTCGGGCTGAACTCCTCAGAGGGGAAAGAGAGAGTGATGGAGCGATGCAGTGACAGAGTGATGGTGCTGCTGTCTTTGCTGGTGGCTGCAGATGATTAGCTGAGGAAGCTCTGGTGCTCTGCTTCCAATTGCCACCCAATTAATTCCTCCCGTCCTGAATGGTGTACAGGAAGATGACTGAGGAAAGAGCTGATTTAGTGATTTGGGGGATTTGGGCTGTGCCTCATTTTTGAATTGGCAGTAGCTAAAGGAGCACTCAGATCTTTTAACTAAAGAGTCTATAGTCAATATTCTTTTTTTTGGCAAAATGAAAACAATGTAACAATGTGAACCT
This sequence comes from Amniataba percoides, assembly GCA_037176925.1. Taxonomy (NCBI): domain Eukaryota; kingdom Metazoa; phylum Chordata; class Actinopteri; order Centrarchiformes; family Terapontidae; genus Amniataba; species Amniataba percoides. The sequence continues at coordinate 8,349,912 of JBAJHX010000051.1, forward strand.
ACTAAACTTCCTTTGTACAAAATGTGTTTTTCCATTTCTGGTCAGCACTGTAAATTTCTCTTCCAGAGTGTGTAGTACTCAATGACAACTACTTCTCACTCTAAAAATCAGCAGTAGAAAGGGAGTGAAGTAATAAGACTCTGCCATGGCTTCAGACATGTGGAAAACTATGCTGAAGTTGGTCATTCAGTGCAGCCAACAGCAAATTCAAGGTCATTAATGGATTTGAGAGCAGGTTAGTTCAAAGGATCAATAACGTGCATTTAAAATGACAAAATGTATTTATTCATTCCAGCCTGCTCTGCTGAGAACTTGATAACTAACAGTGGAAGTAGATCCAATGTCGCCAAGGACATTTTCTTGATTTTAGTTCTAAAACAACAGATGAATTTGATAGTACCGTTTTCTGTCACTTCGTTTTATTACTTTAAGTGAAAGCTTTAAGGCCGTTTAAGAACAACAGAAACAAGTTTCCTACATTTATAAAAACTTTTGTTTTATCTAATCCATGAAATTGTTGGATCGTACCTACATGTTACATTCCTCTTTATCATGTTCAAACACTTTCCTCTTTTCCTCGTTTCCTCTTTTTGATTAAATGATGTGATGAAATGAAGTGTTCTTCATTGGCATGATAAAGCATCATTATTATAGTGCTGTAAACAAGGGAGAGATAAAAAGTTGTTTGTGATGTGGAATGTGGACTGGTGTTGAGTTTAATGGCAGGTTTGGCTAATCTTCTCCAGACATGTCCTTTATAACCCTTTAGAGCCCTTTATAATCCTTTAATAACCTCTGACCAGATCCCCCTTTATTGCCTTAATCATGATGGCTGGGGTCAATCCACTTAGCACCAGTCTCTCCTCCATCACTTCCTCTTCACTTCCTTTTTCATCTGACCAACCTGAGGGCATAAAAACAAAAAGCTTTGCTTGTTTTCACTTATCACAAATTTGATCAACTTGTGAATTCTTTTTCCTCACGGAAAGCTCCCCAATGCATGATGATTGCCAGAATTAATTTTATCAGTTCATCTCTTACAGTTGAAAAAGGTCATTTAAAGCTACCACCTGGCTGTTAGACTCTGGCACTATTATGTGCTTGGATGTCGGTTTAATTTAGCTGCACATACCAATTCAAGACGAATGTGTCGATTCCTGCAGCATAAACAGTAGATTTCTCTTTCTTTCCCATGTTTGCTTAAATCAGCAAAGGGGTTCAGTCATTAGCATTCAAATGCTGCTTTGGGATTATTAAATTTACGCTCCAGCTGCCCTGGAGATGGATCCAGTACATCATGACAGAAATGAATGGTCAGTGTTGGTTCTTATGTGTCCAAAATGATTTATTTAATCTTCTTACTGTGCCAGAATCATTTGTCTGTGATTAGCTTTCACTGAAAACACTCAGCTGCATTTTTAACTGGTCCAAGTTAGTTTAAGGATCAATTGTAACATCAACAAAACAGGTTTCACGTTGTACTAAAAGAGGGACAATAGTAAAGATTAGGGGTGAGAATAATGTATTCTTGGAGTAAAATTGGTTACATTTGGGACCTTCTTGTTTTTAAGACATAGATGGAGAAGCTGCAGACATTTTTTCCAAACGTGTATCCCGTGTTTTGGAAACAAACTCTCCGAATACCTACGGTCAGAGAATACACCCCCAGGCATGCTCTTCACACTTAAACACAGCATTTACACACTAAACAATAAATGCCTGCTAGCCTGGAGGAAAAAACGTGCACCCAAACAAAAAACAGATCTAAACGTCTCAATCACTGTGTCAATCTGTTTGAGTTTAGACTCAGGGTGTTGGGAGTCTCGTCATGCCTCCGTGTCTGAGGATTAAGGGGTTTGTTGGCATACAGGCTCTATGCTCCTATAGTCCTCTATACTCTCCTTTTTTACACCTCAATAAAGGCCAGTTTGCTTGGAGCTCAAATCCCCCATCATGAGCCTCCTCGAACTTGCTCTCCGATCTCCACGATGACCACTTCGCTGCCAGTGTTCCTCCATGATAACTCAATAGACATACCTGCCAAGAAAAACCTTGCTCTGGGCAAAAAGTATGGAAATGAAGAAAAAATCACATCAAATATAATATGTTGAACTGCATTTGGTTATGCTTGGTAGGTAGTAAAGAAGAAAGTAGAAGATGAAGCTGTGGTAAGAAAAAAGGGAGGCAGATTGATTTACTGTTACTGAGGCAATGACAGAGTTGCTCCAGAGCGCTCCGATTTATGTTAAATGAGCTCAGTGGAAACTGGACTCTCAGTTGAAAAGACAGAAAAGAAAAATCTGTTTCCCCATCACAAAACATGAGTTCTCGAGTTTAACATGAAGAGGAAAAAAATGCTTTGACTTGCCTTTTCCTGATTGTGCTGATTCCATTGAAATTAATTTATTTCACTGCAAATATCTGGAAATGAACCTTACTAACAATTGCCTTATACTTTTTCTGTCAGGCTGAAAAAAGTGTTTCATATAGTCATTAGTTTCTTCTGACAAACTGAGGCTGCTGGTTAGTTATTAAAGATCACATTTCCTAAGTCTTGCACAAACACAAATGAATGCACATGTTGACTGACTGTCGGGACGTCTACTCACCAGCGTGAGCACACCAGGAAGAAAATGCCCACGCACAAACACACAGAGTCAACAAGGACCACTTCACCACAGAGAACAACCGACTGGATTCCAGGTTCCTCCAGAATGGCGTTAACCCCATGACTTCCAGAGACAAAAACATTGGCTTCTATAGAAACCACTCTATAGGATGTTAGTTTTGTGAAGTCTCCAGGCAAATCGCAAACAGGAGTCCTCCTTTGCCCTGCTTTTCACTCCACATTTTTACTTCACACAAACGGACAGCCATCATTCAAAACCCATCTCGTTCCAGTGGCCGACCCACAAAGGCTGAGAAGCTGCCATTGAGGGAAAAAAATTGCAAAGGGGGAGAGTTTCATGTGTCTAAGTCCATGGTCAACCTTTGAGCACCGGACTGTGAATGAGCCTTTGGTGATGTTCAGGCGTTTAATGAATGTCATTAAGAATGTCTTGAGCTACACCGAGGTCCAGAGGCCAGAGAGGGCCACCTCCATTCACTCCTGAATGAGAGATCTTTGAGAGGTGATCTTCCAAATCACCAGCCTCTCTCTTTTTGCACCTCAGAAATCAGAGTCATTCATCCACGCATCTGCAAAACATGCCTCAGCTTTGGAGCCAAGCTTGAACAACTCTGTCTTCGATGCACAGATGTCAATTTAGTGACCTCCATCCCTGTAAAAGTGAAACATGAAAGATTACGGTGAGCTTTGTGCTGTAGTCAAAGACCCACAGAGTGTGGATTCTGTTAAGGAAATGAGCTCTGTAACACATCTGCTGTAGTGTTTTAGGACAGCGTCACCCTCATACCTCTGGTGCCTGGACTCCAAAGAGGCAAAGAGCATCTCAGTAAAAAACGGCATGAAGCCCTGCTGTTCTAGCAAAGTGGAGGGGTTACATTAGGAGCATTTCTCCTTCTTGGCTTTCATTTAGCCTATGAGTGTGGAGTTTGGCTGGATTCATGCAGAATCCAGAGAGGGGATATTTTTTTGCGCTCTGGGCATCTTACCTTCATGCACCAGGAATATCTTGCATTCCTCATGTTTGAAAAAGACAAAACTTTACATGGTTTTCCGATCAAATGAAAGCAGAGTCAGGTCCTTTAGTCCTCTTGAGAGAGGGGAAAAGGAGCTATGGTTGTGTTTTGCACACCCTGCAAAATCATTTTAACATTTTGTTTTCGTACAAATTAAATAATTTAACTTGTTGATTAGTGAATTTAGAATTGCAGATAAACAGTTTCTTTTCCTTTAGACAGAGCCTGACCAGCTGTGAACCATTGTTTTTTCTTTTTAACTTCATTATTTCCAACATACACAATAATATTTTTCAAAAAGACCATAATTACAAATATCTACTTGTTTTGACTAACCCTGACTGTAAACATGTGGTATTTTTTACAGATGTAAAAATATATAGGCTATAACATTAGAGAGTTTATTTTGATATTGAATTGGACTTTATTGCTCTGGTCTCAGTCTTGATGTGGTTCCAACTTTCCTCCATCTGCTTTGGACCCAAACTCGTTAATGTAATTCACATCTTTCTTATGAGAGACATACAATGGGGGAAATAAGTATTGGACACGTCAAGTTTTTTCTCATTATATTTATTTCCAAAGATGCCATTCATGTGACATTT
>JBAJHX010000051.1:8354258-8375026 GCA_037176925.1 Amniataba percoides
TTATTTGAGTTAATACCAGTGTCTGGAAGAAATGTCACATGAATGGCATCTTTGGAAATAAATATAATGAGAAAAAACTTGACGTGTCCAATACTTATTTCCCCCACTGTATACAGACAATTCAAACAAACCATCCCCTCAACTCGTCACCTTGTGTTCCAAACAGTTCTGCTTTAGTTTTCAACTCTCATTTTCCCATGGCTGTCTAATTCACACTCTCTTTCCTCCCCCGTCTATCTTTCAATATCTTTTATTCTCTCTCTCCAAGCACAATATCGCTCTCCATCAGCTCTCCAACATGTACATGGATCACACTCTTTAAGGTCAACAGCTCTGTCTTTTCCTATCAGCGAGTCCATCTGAGCGCTGTCTCAGATCGCTGTTACATCGCTGACAGACTATGATCCCTGCAAATCACTTTGGGGAAAGGCAACACATGCCTGGATCGCCTTTCATGTTTTTTCCTCTCTAAAAAGACCTCGGGTTTCTTGAGGTGGAAAGTCTGCCAGAAAATAGATCTGAAATTTTTTTAACTGTCTTCTGCTATTGCCATCGTTTGATGAATGCATTTTAATTGCTATCTGACAAATCATCTTGTTGCCTTTATCAACACTTGCTGCTTCTATTCCTGTTTCACTCCTTTCGTCTTCATGTGTTGTCTGTTTTTGCGTTCTCACTCTTGCTCATTCTCACCCCCATCATCTCATAGCTAATCCACATTACTGATAAGTGTTGCAGAGCAGCTCTGATTAGTGTAGATAGCGACAGAGTGCTCCATCTTCTGACCCCCTACACAGGCCGTAAACCAGACCAGATGACTTTAAGATGAGAGTTATGGTCCACTTAAAGGGAGCAGAGGGTCAGGCTCTGGGACACACACAAGCATTTAGAGAAAGTGTTACTATGGGCTTGGCATGTGTTTATCATGGATTTATTTAATGGATGACTGGATTATGTTCTGACAGCTGAGGTGATGTGGTACCAGAGGCAGCTGTGTTCCACATGCAGGGTAAAAATGTGGTTATTTCATCAGCAGCATCACATGAGCATACTTAAAATGTGCGTTGTGTTGAAAAGAAAAATGAAATGTCCTGAACTAGACACATGGATGTGTCATTTTGAGAATGAATGTCCTTTTGAAATGCGTAGAAATGACAGCTGAGGTGATGCGGTCACCACATGCAGATGGTTTTCCACTTCTCCACTTGTGACATATACATTTTGAACTCAGTCAGTTATTTTACAGGATGTAGTTAAATATTTGGTTTTAATTCCCATATTTGAGGGGTAAAAAGTATTGCGAGATTCTACACCGTTAAAGTACAATGAGGATAATCGATCCTTAATCAACTTAGACTAAACTTGAACCAACAACAATCAACTTAGACTAAACTTGAACCAACTTAAACTAAACTTGAACCAACAAACAACAACTTGATATTTTCTTCCATGCAGTCTCTGCTGTATTGATGTGTTTTTAATGGAAAGTGTGTTTTTATTAATCTTAAAAAACAGTAGTAGATCCTTATGGTTTGAGATAATAACTGAAACAGTTTCATAACTATTACCTATTCAGACCATGATTACCTCAAAGTTCGAGTAAATAAGTTGGGAACTAAACCTGGCCAATCTAAATTGAAAGTAAAACAGCTTCTTGATTGCTCATCACCTCTCACATCTTTCTTTGGTGGAGGGACAGTGTGTTTCTCCTTCCTTTCTGATACACAAAGATGATGTTAAGATGTTCCCATACAGACAACATCTGGAGGCTTGGCTGCTGCACGGAGCTGGACATAAATCCACTTCATCCAGACCTGAATCATCGACACAGGGAGTGAGAGGAGTCCCCTGGTCAATATCAAAGAGACAGTTGGAAATAGATCAGCAGGGGGATGAAGGCCTATGAGGACAGTATGCTCCTGATCTTTTGACACTAAATTTACTTTGGAATGGGTTGTGCATATGTGTTCATGTGAAATGAATCCAATCATCACCGAACGGCACAGTGAAGACACAAGGTTGATGCCTAAATGTATGCATGCCTCACGTCAGACACTGTTGCATCTCGCTACATCCAGGATGGATCTCACCTCTGTGTCGGAGGGAGAATGAATATCATTTGAAATAAATAGTCCCACAGTGGAGGACACTACTTATTTTTACAGCTGCACAGAGAGTAAGGGATCATGCATGAGTGAAACAACTTCATTAAAACGTTAAATCACTGCTGTGCTAAAAGCCCGGAACAAGCTCTTCTGCTCCTCAGACTTTAGAGAATTAAATTGTTCTTTAATGCAAAGAAAACAGGTGAAAAGACTTCCTATTTCAACACCAGCTGTGGATCGTTCAATCATTTTTAGGCCTTACACAGAGCTAGTGCATATAGATTTATGTTTGTAGGTGACACTAGAACCTAACATTTAACATCCATATTGAGACCATAGCCTCTTAACTACAGAGAGATGTAATAATTCCATCTTTCACTTGGCTGACAAATGATCTTAGGTCTGAAGATTCTTTTTCTTTTTTCACAACTGATTCTTCACTGAACCATATAATCGTCTTATTAAACTACAGATAAAGGAATTTATTGTAGATAATAAAAGTTTACAGCTTAAGACATGCTGCTAAATCATAATCGACTTAATCAACCCGATATGGCAGCATCTGTAATTATGTGAGTTAGTTACCATATTGTGACACCTACATGTGCTTATATAATTTTTTCTACCAAGTTTAAAAGAAATTTGGTTAAATAGTTAAATATTATCTCAAAATATGGCAACTGAGCAAAATTGAAATAAAAAAATGTCTACAAACAAAGTAAAGTTAAGCAACAACTGAGCAACTTGTAACAAGATCTGTAATATGGGAAATATTCATCAATATTCATTACCAAATGCTAAAAAAAAGATTTAAAAATGCCAAAGACAAATGATGACAAATGATAATCTCTTCAGTGTTGTAAAATAACAACATACCTGCCAAAATTAGTGCAATTCTTTTGAATATCTGGCATGTTCACAACTGGCAGATGGAGGTGTTATTTTCATTTTAACTAAGAATAAAAATAGATCAAATGAAGCCCAAACTATTTAAAAAAAAAGAACTTAAACCTCAAAACAGTCTTAACAATGAAAATACAATAAAACCATGATTTAGAGTAAACGCTTAGGACTACATGTCCATGCATGAACAAATACACAAATGCAGACACACGACAGATTTAGAAAGACTAAATAAAGCAATGCAGAAACAAATGAGCGATTGGTCCTCCCTGCTCTGGCAGATCTGGGGGACATGTTGATTTAGCCGTAACTCCCCATCTGTCATGTAAACCATAACCAGAGAACACCGTGTAAACCCGTGGCACTGACCTCAGCCACTGCTTTTATGGATGACCCCGGCCACGTTTAGCTGTCCTGTCTAAAACTGTCACCTCCAATTTGTGAGTGTGCAGGTAAAAAAACAGTGGAGCATGTTTGCTTTGATGGACATTTTGAGCAAAGGGAGGTCAGCCGCCGTAAAGTTTGACCATTGAAGGACATAAAATAGCCAGGGAAAATGCATAAAATTCCATGTCGCCATATGGAAAGATGATGTTAGTGAATGTTTGTGTTTAGAAAAGACGGAGAAAAATAAACAGGGAGAGGAAGTTAAAAAAAAAGACAGAAGGCCAGATGAAGGAAATCCAATAAAATCCCAGGATCGCAAACTTAAGCTTCTTTTGAAAGCTGTCTCCATTTGTCTGAGACAGAACAAACTTCAGCATAATGCAACAGCACACGCTGTCCTTTCTGTTTGCGTTGGATGTTCGCTTGACATTGAATCATTAATTAAAAACACGGCTGTGCCTTTTCCCAGCTGTTTCTTCTGGTTCGATGCGATGGACCGGACATTGTTTAGATGTCAAGTGACGCTCTCTGTGCAAATGTTTGGAGCTACCGAATCGGTGTCATCAGCCGAGTCAACAATCTGATAAAATTGTCAACTGTTAAATTTAGCTTGTGGGAAATGAAGGCTTTCTCTTTAGTCTTTCATCCGTGTGTTATATTTGGACTCCTGGATATTATGTCAAACATCAGTAAGAATTCTGAGAGGAAAATACACAGAAGCCGATCCTTAAATGGCTGTAAAAAGAATTGTTCGACATTTTAGGCAACAGGCTTATTCGTCTTTGTCCAGAAAGTTAGATGATGTTTACTGATACTGATGTTTAGCTACAGCCATATGGTGGTTAGCTTAGCTTAGCATAAGGACTGGAACGGCTATCCAGGGTCTGTCTGAAGGTAACAAAATCTGCATACCAGCACTTCTAAGTGACCATTCAAAGACACCATAAAAGAGTGGTACCAATCATCTCATGCAGCTCTCCACAAGAAAGTGTGTTTTCCAAAATGTCAAACAAGTCACCACAATGAAATCAGGACTTAAAGAACCCAATGAGCTTCAGATTATCATTTAGTTGGCACCATGACAGCTTTGCGGTGACAAGAAACAGAGCAGAGCGGTCAACTGATAATGTCGGAGATGAATGCAGGAGGCAAATGGAGGAGTTGTGGGGAAAAGGTGGTGAGTTTATTGGGGTCTCCTCTAATCTTTGAAGACAGGAAGAGTGAACTGGGGGTTGGATTTGAAGAGAGGAGATGAGTTAGGGAGCTTCCGAACCACAGCAGCATTTTTATTGGTCACCCGTAAACCTCTGATGATCCCTGGGCTGACAGGTTACCCATAAACTGCCATTTAAGAGCGTCCGGGAATGCTCCGAGCCCAGGCCGAAGCCACGTAGGTAAAAGGACACCGTCGGGTCCGACAGGTTTATGAGACCCCCACCCCTCTTTAAAACAGACAGGCTTTTAGCTGTCTCGGAGGACAGAGAGGATACTTTTCCTGTTGATCCGAACAGGGAATTCCAGGCCTTAATGAACCAGAACAAGTGGGATCAGTGCTTCTCTGGTGTCGATCCAATGAGCTAGGGAAGGACGAGGTGAGGCAGGGGTGTCAGGATGGAGTCAGGAAGACAGAGGGGAAGAGGCTCTGTGTGTTTATCTCCACACATGGCTGCACAGCATTGTTGTCGGCATTGTCAGCGGGACGAGAGCGGTTGAGACAATTGCACACAGTCCGACTTTCCCACAGCTCGTTTATTTGTTTGCATACACAAACAGGATTCGAAAGATTTACATGGCTTGTAATAAAATAAAAAGAATAATTTTTAATGTAAATTATAGGAAAATGTCATCGGCCTGATTCAACAATCCAGATTTGCTCTACTGGCTTCAGTTCTACCACTGAACATTTGAACATCTCACGAGAAAAGCCGTATTCAACCCCTGTGTGTTTACATTTACCGGCCGTCACCTCTCAGCACCCAGATGTTGTCTGTTTTTCTTCTGTTGCACTTGGACCCAGTGCACTTTAAGCTCCTCTATTTACTGCGAATGAGAGGAGGAAATAATGTAATATCAAAGTGGCCTTAATGGATCTGTTATCTCGATGATCCACGTGTGATACTGTGTGTAGGCAACTGGCCATGACGAATGTTTTCAACTCTGAGTCATCCACCAGACTAATCCGCACAGCACTCATTTATCAATCTCTCACTCAGGCCAAAACCAAACACACAGAAAAGACAGACAAATAATGAATCAACTGAAGTCGACTAAAAGATACAATATTATAACAAAAAATATGAATTCAACTCTGAAAAATGACTATTTACATTAAAGTGAAACTTATGAATAGGAATAAGTGTCCTGCATTATGAAAATGATTTATTTTTATGCGCAAAAGCTCTGCACCCTCACTGCAGTGTGCAGAAAGACACCTTTGTTCCTACTATAGCGGGGAAACTTGATACACAGAATGAAACAAGCACCAGGGCCACAATGAGCACTTATACCATTACATTCCTGTATTCATTGATAGGAATCAGAAATCACTCTGCACACAAGTCTAGTTCAGGTCATTTTAGGAGAAAAAACTGGAGGAGTTCTGGATAATTTCCACACTAGTCTTCATTGAATCTTTTGGAGAAAAAAAATCCCAGTTTAGGCCTCAGGGTTGAGAAGTTGGTTTTGAGACAAGCTAAATGAAGATATTATTAAAAATGATCCCAGGACCGAAAAAAACAAACACCAGAGAGAGAGAGAGAGAGAGAGAGAGAGAGAGAGAGAGAGAGAGATTGTCTCTGTCTACACAGCCATTTTTATGCTAAGAAAGTCACGCTTAAGTTGTTCATATGATGTGATGAGTGATGGAGGTTGACCAGGGAGGGTGATGTGTGTGTCAAGCATATGCGCTCATGTCAGCAAATGAGTGTGTGTGCACTGTGTTTAAGTTTGGGGAGTAACAGATAAGATGATGGGATAACAGTTTTCTGATAACAAAGAAAGGCAGCTATATTCTGACGAGTTAATGTAAAAAAAACATGTTGACTGAAAAGAAATGGTTATGAATACGGTTATGAAAAAGAAATGTCCTGTCTCCCATTAAGTTATTTAGTAGTAAGGATTCACAGGGAATTATATAGCAGAATAATTCATGCAGCTAGAAAAAGAAATGGTCATTTGCAGTGATATATTTTTAAGTTTTTGCATGTGACTTAACATGCAGAGGAATATCCATTTTAGAAGTTGGCCTACATACTCAAACTAATTTGCTAATTAATTTCATTCAGCATTAGTAATGACAGTATCTATTTTTTTCTTTAGGAGATAAAAAAAATCTAAATATTTTATCATACACAGCACAGAAACCTTCATCCATCATGTGTTGAGCGGGGAGAGACCCAGTATCTCACTCTGACACCTCAGAGGAGCAGCTCTGTATGAGTATCTGTGACTACCGGGCCACATCTAACATGCTACAGTGTGTGCAAAAGTGAGATGTTTTATAACCTCTCATGTGGTATTGATACGAGATCCCAAAGTTGAAATAGGGCTGCAGGCTGTTTATTGTCCTGTTAAATCCACATGAAGAAGTCAGCGGGCAGCAGATGGGCCGCTGTGGAAACACATCAAGACCTGCTCAAGGGGACTTGACATAACTTGCTTTTTTATGCTTTTAATTAATATGTATTCAAAAATATGTGACTAATGAATCCATGACAGGTGGAATAATCTGAAATCTGATTGGAGGATTACTTCTAGTTTTACTAGAGGTCCTGCAACAAAATGTTCCAAACATCCACCATCATCACTGACACTACAGTCATTAGTTCATATGAAAACTATTTGATTTCACTATAACACTAATACTGTAATGTTCTCTAAAAACGATGCTGGATATAAAATGGATTGGGAATGGAGAGTTACACAACATACAGAGGAAACACCATGTATGGTCCTGTAAGTCTCGGTCAATACCTCATTTCCTTTTACCTCTGACCTATGACCCCCAAAGTGTGGTCATCTCAGCTATTTACTGATTGAGCTTTTAGCCCCACGGATCGTCGGGGCCGGTGGGGATATTTGCAGTTCCTCTGAGGTCAGAGATCAAGTCTAGCCCCCTTAATGGAAAGTTCTCTTGCGAGCTGCCGATCAAAGCTATGTGTGTCTGACCCAATCACGATGCGTCATTTTCCCCACTGGAACTCAAATTAATTTCAATCTAAAGTGCGTTTGGGAGCAGCAGATGGGGGAGAGCTGCTCCGGGTGATGATGTCATGGCTGAAGTGCTGTTGCCATAGAGAGAAGAAGCGCTCTTGGGAATGTGCAGCATCTATGTGTAAGTTATTATTGTAATGAAGACATACCAGACAAAGCACTTTAAGGTACATATTTGGTTTGCTAGCTCATATGAAGCGAGTGTTTAGTTGCTGAATCAATCTGTATGTCTTTATTGTTTTTTCATCCCACGCATTAACTATACGTTACTTTAATATCGTACCGTATGCCGAGCTGCAGTTTCACTTTGTCCATGTGTTGCCTCCACTTAAGCCTCTTATACAGAGAACAATAAACATCTTATTGAGGCAATATTGAGTCCTTGTGGAAACTCCAAGGGGGTCTTCCTAAAAATGATTAGCCAACATGCGTCCAGCGCCAGCCTAAAGCACAGGATTAAGTTTCAATATAGGCAGAAACAAGTGAATGTCAGCCAACAACTTGACACTCTGCAGCATATGAGTGTGTGTTTTGTAATACAACAGATCTGTCAACTCACTTTAAATGATTATTCTCCGAAGAAAACAGATAAGAATACATTAATTTTTTAGTTGATCAAGAAGCCTGCCAGAACATGATTTAATAAAAATCTGGGCCAAGTCCACCCCCCCATCCCCTCAAGCTATAAGCTGCAGTGTGGACTTAAAGCTTAACATGTTTTACACAAAGCAGAGAGGCATGCCAAAACCTTCAAGACCATTTCGTATAGAACCAAGTGCATCCAAACCAGTTTCTCGGACACATATCTCTCGTGCTCACTCTCTTTTTCAAGGTAATAAATGAAATACCGTAGACCGTACAGATTTAACTAAGACAGATCAGCAGATGTCAGATTCTTGTTAGGCAACTCCAGCGTGTTGTGACCTGATGGATTGATGATCAATGAAAAGCAGCTATACTTGATTCAAGCAGAAAGGTGGACAGGTTGATGAAGCACGCTCACCCAGCGATGAGCGATCCATCATCTGACACAATCAAACACTACTGACGTCAATCTGAAAAGCAGCCAGGTTTGCGTACACACCACCCAGCATGCCATGTGTGCACCTTGTATGCATGCATGTGTGTCTCTGAATTTGTAGAATAGTTTGGGCTGAAACATATTCATGCATGCAATCTGTGTGTGTGTGTGTGTGTGTGTGTGTCACATACTGTATCTCATATGGAAGCGATTGAGCAGCAAGAACCTGTTTCTCGTTAGAAGGCAACAATTCCATTTATCATGATTTATAGCCTCTGATAGATGTCAGATAGCATTTTTTGGGTGTTTTCAAAGTGACCTGGACAAAAAAGGAGATTTGTTGTAGATTTAATGGTAGGGATGAGATAAAAGTTGTGGAAATGGATGCTAACTGAGCATAAGGCTGCCATTAAGTAATTCAGAGCTCTGATTATCCCCAGGTTTTATTGGCCATAAAATGTAAAGAATTGAAACACCCTGAAACTCATTTACATTAAAAATCTTTTTGCCATTGACCTTGACTGCGCCATTTAATGTAATAAAAAAAAAGACAAAATAACCCCCCCACACACAAAATAAAAGGAAAGTTTTGCTTTCATGTCATTCATTTTTAAAGAACACATCCCACATTGTCCATAATCCAAATGCACAAATGTTCTGCCAAAGTAAAAATAACGAAACTGAAAGAAATCTGGACCTGACTCAATGCAATTACATTTCGATCACCACCTCGAAGTGAGGTATAGTTTTATATTTATTTCCACTGGCTGTGTAACCCACAATAAGGCGTCATGTCATCATCACCTCCAGAAAATGCACTTCCCGAGTTGCTGTGCACTTCCAATAGTCCCTTGTCTCTGATACAGAGATGAATGATCTGTGGGATAGATACGCATTAAGCATACACCAACATGAGATTATAATCTGCGAGTTTTACATTAGCTGGAGCTGTGACTGTAAGCCAAATAATTCAGAGCATTAAAGCCCACTCTGAAGTTCAGATTTGTCTATTTACTCTGGGCAGATGGAGCGCTCCACCTCAGCTGGTCGTCGTGTGTTTTGTCTGATTTATGATTTAGATCCGATCTTGTCTGCCACAGAGTGCTGTGTTGTGGTGAAGGCTGCTACCCTCTGTAATGCTTGTGGTCGGGTGTTTATGGTTTTTGGCACTCGACTCTCTCTTACTCAACTGCAGATTTGATTCTGTTTGGTTTGACACAGTCAGGACGTTTTTTTATTGTTTTTTTTTCTGCTGTAGAGCAGGTGCAGAGGCCTTCTTTAGTCCTAAATCAAATTTTATTACTAGCCAACACAGTGCTGGTTGTCATGATGGCGTCTTGCCAAACTTTATTAATAGTTAGCAAATTGTGCTTGTGGTTGTCTATTGAAAAACAAACATAATGGCTGAAAACAGGATACAAAAGATGCTTAGACACATTAAAGCAGCAAGATGTTTAACAAAACACTAAAGTGTCTGTGACCACCGTGTGTGTCTCAGATTTTGTGTTAATACAGTTTGATTTATTAAAAAAACATGTGGGAGTTGAGGACAAATAAAATTAAGGAGACATTTTCCAGATGGAATTAAACAGTTTGCATTTGAAAGAACACAAACAATCAGCAGCTCGGATGCTGGAACAGAATTACAAAGAGATTAGCACAGAATGGGATGTCACCTCTGATACCACTGAAAACCACTAATATGGACCGATGACAGGGTTGTGGAGGGACACAATTTTTCTTCTCTCATTAATGTTTCATCACTGTCTTGCTCTGTACTGCTACTGGTGTTTCTGTGTTTGGAAAGAGGGAAGCAAAGGGCCAAACCGTCCCTTCACTGAATGAGGTTTTGAACAGAGACACTGTGTTTGAGTCAAATGAAGGCGAGGCAAGGCAAGTACACAAAAATAACATCATAAAATACTTATTAATTGTTTGCATCTAAAAGTTTTTATAGAAAACATTCAAAGATATTAGTTTTACTTTTGAACTTTTCTTAGTCCATCACAGGCTGAAGGTAGTGTCTTCTCAGACTTCTTCATTGTGACTGCTTCTTGTCTAAATGATTAGAGACAAATTATTTGTGCACTTCTGCCAAGACTTCTGCCAAATCTCTATTTAGGCAAATAGGTGGGCCAAAAAATGTTGGTCATACATTTGAATTAATTAACAACAAAGGCTGGGGAACTGCTGAGAGCCAGCTGTGGAGCATTTGGGCGGTAATCAACAGGACAGACTGCAGAGAGGGAACCTGCTCCAGACACTCATTTATCAGGAGGGCAGAAACATGGTGACTCCATATCGCGGCACTGAAGAGTAGGTTTCTGGGTTATGTTGGACTCACAGGAAGACCGGTATTTGAAAGGAGCAACAAAAGAAAGCCTAGCAACAGTCAAACTGGATCTTACTGGGAGTTTTAAATGCATGTCGCATCCTGAAAAAGAGCGAGATGGAAACCAACTGGCTCTTAACAGTGACTGTCCTCCAAACAGGGGTCCCGCTGGGTCTTCATTCAGAGTGTAAAAATGTTTATCAACTCAATCAAATTAATACTTCTGGACTGCTGTGATTCGCTGGATGTTTTATTTCTACAGTGTAGTCACGCAGGCTCTTCTGGGTGTGTTTGCATTTGAATTCACGAGGGTCTATGTCGGGATGTATGTGTGTGTGTGTGTGGATATAAGTGACCCTTTATATGTTAGCGTGATTGGATTTGTGTGTGTGGCTTGTTTTCAGTAGAATGAGGTAGGTAGGACAAACACTGGGGCTAGTTTATCTAGTGTAGTTAACACTGCAGGAAATTTAACCACAGCAATGAGAGAAGCCCAGTGGCTTATTTCAATGTCGCAACCAATTTTCTCCCTTTCATTTTAGCATTATTATGATATTGTGCAATCCTGTGACGCAAATTAAAAAAGACTAAGCCTATGTGCCAGCTAAATAAAAAAAAAATCACATGAGCCTAAAAGGAGAAAAATCAGAGAAAGATAAAAAATGAATAGAAAGATAGCGATCACAGTAAAACAACTTCCCATCTCAAGCTCCACCATGACCACTGGTGGCATCCTCAAAGGCCACCATCATTTCCCCTGTTGTCCTCCTCCTATCAATGCATCCATTGTCGGTCTGCACTGGTATGACCGTTTTGCCATGCTAATGATCTACAGGCTGTCAGGACTGACGTTAGTAAATGGACACTAATCTACCCTCACACCCTCATGCTCCTGCTGCGCAGGCTTCATGTACAGCTGATCTGCATCTCAGTGCTTGGACATTACCTGTCCACGCACCACCATAATGTTAGATCAAGGTCCATTTATTTCCAAAATGTACTTGACGGTTACTTAACAGCAAAACTCAGATTAGGTTTATCCTTGGGGATCAAACAGTCGTGCTTTCTTCACTGCCACTCTGAAGTTGTGTTTGGTTGAATTTAGGATTTATGACTATTGATTCCCAAACAGGGTATTTGTGCTGCTGCAGTTGTCTGGGGGTTAAATGTAAAGATTGTGGAGTAGTTCAGCTTATCTGAAAAATATGGAAAAAACACTGCACACAGCAGAGTGTGTGAAACCTCAATAACAAGCTGTTGGAGAACTTGAAATAGTTACAGATGAATAACAGTGACCGATAAATATTTGAAATCAATGGCTAAAAGTAATTAGCTAAAGGTGAAAATAGGTGAAAATAGCTGAAACTAGCGTATAAAGATTTGGAAAGTACATTTACAGCAATACTAAAAGATAAAGATTTTAAATATATAGCTAAAAGTATTTTTTTTAGGTTGAAATAGCTACATCTATGAAATAAAGAGGTGTCCATCTTGTACCACTAGTATAAGATGGACACCTCTTTATTTTATAGATGTCACAGTACAAACGTAAACTCAAACAAACTCGCAAATATTGAAAGAATATAAAATTTGCATTTACCATTGTATTGGGTATTAATTAAGTATCATCCACTCTAAATTGAATTGAGGCACATTTGGAAAATAATTGAGAGGTACTTGAGTTCATGTCATGGGCTGTTGGGGACACAAAAAGGTTGGCTATAAACCTTAATGTTTTGGATCATTTGGAACAATCATCGGGTATTTAAACATTTGGATTCCCTTTGAAGGAGGAGCCGTGTCATTGCAAAAGAGAACTTTAATACTCTTGAACTAACTTAACCCAAGTTGCCAAGGTTGAAAGTGGCACCAGAACCAGCAGCTTGTTTAACCATCTCCAAAAGCTCATTAACTGTCAGCAGTCCAGATGAGTTGCATGTTAATTAGGCCAAGTATTTATTCAGAGGCTAAAAAAATACCTTGTGGTTTCATCGGTGTAATTTCAGCTTTATTTCCAGCTTTTATCAAGGTTTCAGCTCGAGTAATTGTTTTCTTTGAGGACCTGCAGATCACAATTACACCTCTGCAATAATCACTGCTGCTCAATTTATTAGCAGCACCAAAAGGTTTATGTAAACTTTAAAGTGCCAACTGTGCAGGGGGCTCAGCTGGTTTCCATTTCTCTGTCATCGTGGGTTTGTGTTTAAGCACTAAAGACTGCAGAGCACAGCGAAATCAATACCTCATGACCAAATAGTTAACGGTCGTGTTGCTCTCCTTCAGTGACGAATACAAGATGTTTAAGGCCTTAGTGGGATGGGGATATTGCACTTGTGGAGGGCTTCAAGATGTTCTCCACTTCCATAAAACACTGGACATGGTCGTTTTGATGCTGTGATGTGGTTGTTTCTATGGAGACGATATATTTCTGCAGCGCTCCACCCAGTGGATGTATACTCCAACGAGAAATTATTAGAGCCAACTATCCGTCTAATGCCATTCTCAATTAAAGTGATATGGAAATAATTAATGAGCTGCTTTGCCCTCCCCTGGAGTGAATCCATTTTTGTGTTTAGGCGTGGAGCTAAAAACAGTCCCTCTAGAGTATCAGATTAAGCTCTAATTGAGTAGAAATAATAAACTCTCCCCAGGTTCACGACTTTGGCTGAGGGAGAAGGTGTGGTAAAGCTAACACAGGCCCAGGTCCCCACATTGAAAAGCTGATCACGGCATTTAGTACCGACACTGAAAAAATGTTTGGGGTAACACTTTGCACTTCTGAGGTGTACCGTGACTGGACTCTCAGAGAGCCTTGTTACGAGAGCCCTTTTTTCCCAGTGTGCTTTGAGGGGCGCGTTTGTGTCTGAAAGATGTGGTGGGAGTGAGGCCCTTAAAGGCAGAGGGTCACCTCTGTTTTATGTTCACCCAAACCTGCTTGTGTAGGCCTCATTGTATTCAGGAGAGGCGAGGATCCATGTGATCCTTCACTTGTCCGGAATTAATCATGTTTCGTCATCCCGTCCATCTATTTAGAGCTATTTGTATGTGGCTCAGATGCATTTTACAGACGCTCCCGTCATCTCCTTTGACAATACGGTGACATGGATTCATGCCTGATCTTTATTTTTTAAATATGATGCTTTGCCAGTTCATCTGTGAACTCACGGTGGAATGTAGCCTTTCCAACCCCACGTCTGACCTTAGCTTTTCAAAACAAATCCTCTACATGGAGTTAGTCATCATTTGGGTCTGCAGCAGCTCTACACTTGTTGTTTCAGCGAAGTGTGAAAGGAGAGTAGTTATGGCCAAACCAAGCCACTGCAAATTTATGATTACATCAACCACAGATAAATCTGTTTAATGTGCAGAAACCACTTAGTAATAACACAGGCCAAGTGCTTTTATATACTGTACAGTGAGTATTTCTCCCACTTAAATAATTACAGTCATAAAGCATTCGGCTTGTTGTCTAACATCTTGGCAAAGCAAACTGGCTTTAGTCTTTGACCTCCAACAACTTCCTCTCTCTCTCTGTCGGCATATACGCTGTTTACAGTTGACAATTATATTGTGGCTTCAGGCCAGATGGCAGAAATACTCGGCTTATAAACGGATGCACTGGGAACTCACACACTTAGATAATGTTATGTGAACTCATAAGTTATATTATGAATTCAGTTTTGTCTTCTAACGTTCAGGCACAGAAAATTTGCATCAGTATTTTGATTTTGTATTATACATATATAATATTTCACCATATTTATTTGACAAACATTGTTATTAGTTACATTGTAAGTTAATATTTTACATACAAAAAAGATAAATTTATAATATATAATTATTAGGATTTGAATGACTCTGTAGTATATAAAGTTGTTAAAATTAGGACCAACTCGACCTGCTACATACTTAAAATGCTGACAGGAGCCGTTCTGCATGATGAGTCTAAGTTCATCTGATAATACAGACAATCACATCTTGCATAAAATAGTTCTGATCAGAGAACTTCTTCTCTCATATCTTATCTCAGCTAGGGCTGCAAAAACATGCAGCTTTCAAAGCACGTGGTTTTTGTCAAAGCAGCTGAATGGAAATGTTTATTTTTTGGACAAAAGCAGTAAGGTTTCGTCCAAAGTTACATTATACGTTCCCTCCACTCCACTCAGCACCATTTCACCAGGAACTGACTTGGCGGCAGGCATTAAGTATAACTATTGGAAACCAAAAGAAATAGCCTAAGTGGTCATATAGAGGCGCTGGTATTAAACTGAGAATGTTTCGTAATCAGATGAACTGACAGAACTTGTATATTTTTACAGAACAGTATAAACGCAACTATAAATCCAGCACTCTGCAAACATTTGTTCATATTTCTGCAATCATAATCTTAGTTATGATTCAGATTGGTGCTAAATTCTCCATGAAGACAAATATGTACTCAGGCTGCAGTGATTCATCACCGCTGATTGTGATCAGATGAAGCACTCAGAGAGCAGGCTGATAACAGCGACACTGATGTAGAGGTGGGATATAAGGGGCTTATCACAAGTGCCTTGTTAAAGCTCTGTGATGATTAGAAACTTTAAGAGTAGTGAAACACGTGTGTTCTTGTTAAAACCATCACTAATAAAGCTTTAGTCACCTTGTCAAAGGCTCTTAATGATGAAAATGATAAGCGAGTGAAAGATTGTTTATACATATGACAGTACAACTGTTGAAGTGATCTTTAGGTCCTAAGTTATTTCTTCTTTCCACTGAGAAAAATATTCATAAATCAATAGGTTACTTATACCAGTTGACAGCATAATTCATCATCATTGGCCAAATGTCACACTGTGACAATCTGCACCTGGGCCTAATATATATTGTGCATTGTAACAAATCAACCATCAAGTTAATTGTGGGTGTTTGCATGTCAGACACCATATGAGAGCACTTGAACTTTTGAACTGCTACCACCACTGTTAATAATGGACACATCTGCTATAAAGTTGAGACTACAAATGCTAAATATATTGATATATAATATAATTTACATTTAATTATCTGTGGTTGTGAAAAAACAACACATGGGAACTCGCAAGTACTCACAAAAGAGAAGCGACTCAATATGTTTTGAGTGTTTTCAAACACTTTTGTAACATTGCCTGAATCTACATAAGTGATACAAACAACAAACAAACAAACAAAAAGTTTCATGGGATATGAAATGCACTGTTCAAAACTGCTTGTGCTGATATTCCAGCATATATTTGACTGATATGGTGCAATAATACATACATAAATGAGGCATGATGTAGAAATACCTAATACAAACACATACATACACTATGGAAAACATATTGTTTCAGCTAATTTGTCTGAACTCTGTGCTGGCCAAATGGTGGAATTAGACTAATTAAATTACTAAATGAATATAACCAATCATCTCAGTGAGGACTGGTTTGAAAAGAGCACCCCCTCTGCGCTTCAGTCGTGAGCAGGACCTCTGGGGTGAAGAAACACCATCGCACCGCACCGGTACAGCTGGTGGAGAGGTCTAACAAGCGTAGCGCCTCCGGTGTGTCTGATCTCTGGGGAAGAGAACCTAATATCTCCCTCCCTCCCCCCTCTCTACGCTTGGACGGGTGCACTCACTGTACCATGAGCCGAAGAGTATGTGATTTCACTGTTTGGGTTGGCAGGCGGTACCGAAACTGTCCGCGTCTTAAAGAACAGTCTGCCAGCCTGCGAGGGGGAAAGATGGGAATCATCATGGAGCTATTTAAAAAATCTCCTGTTTAGGCTGATGGAGCTGTGCATTGTGTGTTCTGGTATAATAGAGGCAGAATTCATGACAATCGCTTTTGTGCTGAGGCATTTCTGGGGTGGTGTGTAATGTGTTATTGTTTTTGATGTTCACAGCTGAACTCAGTGAATGCGATGTGAGGTCATGTCTGTAAGGTTCATGGACAACTTTTGTTTATGAGGTGTTAGGCCAAACTCCTGAAGCAATATATATACAAGTGGATTTGCATGTTGAAGCCAATTTACTACAAATTGTGTATATTTTATGCTACTGTTGACCAAATGCCCAAAATGAATGTTTTGTGGTCTACTTTTTAGTTGTGGTCAAAACGTATTGTCAGTTTGTAATGCATCAGCTTTAATTCTTACTTTAACAAAAGTCACTTTATCCCCCTTTCACACTTGTTTCCTTTGGACTTGACTTTTTGATAATGTATGTTATAATGTTTTGTCGAAGCTCAAATCTCATGTCTAAACTTCCTTGAACAGAACAAAAATGACAGTATGACCTGCATTAACACATGGTGAATAACTTAAGATAACAGAATGTTTACAGTCACAGATTATCTATTTCAATGAAGTGCCAGCTTTTTTGTGCTTCAAATATATGATTTGTAACAACTGGAATACAACATATGAAACTAGAAACATCTTCTATTAATATGTGTCAGGGCTTCATGTTTGCTTGTCAGATTTTTGGCTTGTTGGTTTATGAAAAAAAAACATACAGCTGCACATTCTTCTTTTCGTTTTGACACTTTATTCAACATTTCAGCATAAAGTCTGTTTGTCTAATGCCCTTTCTTTGATCGATGTATGCATTTTGGGAATCTCAGTGCTGTAGCCAAAAACTAAGATACTTTGACTCTCAAGGGAGGAGGTCTAAAGAAAATTCCCAAATTTGCCAAACTTAATATGAATGATGAGGTTGAATGTGATTGGTGCTTCAGCAGGATCCTCGCCTCTTTCCCGTGTCTATCCTGTGAAAACAAGTTGACGGGGGGGCTGCATTCCTCCAACCATCTCCATATTATCTATTTTTGGGAGCAACCCTTGCGTCCCACACATGCGTATTCCCCTGGAGTGTCTGGTGACATCTTTTTCCCAGAGATCTATGTATACATGCGTTGTGGGTCATCTTTATTTGTCATGTAGGCACTCCCAGATCAAGTGTGTGGTTCCCAGAAACAAGGTTTGCCTTGTGGAAGTGGGCAACATGGTGAGAAAACCAACAGACACAGTCGGGTTTGCCAATGGCAACATAAATCAGTGGGATTTAGCTTCTGAAATGAAGAATATGCCAGTTCCCTTCCTCAGATTAGAAATGCCATATTGAGTCTAAGATAGGGTACAACTGTTTCTTACTGTTACTCACTGAATCTGAATTAGATATTTAACTTTGGGATAACACATTTTATTTAATGTATGAATTCTTAGCTCATTTTAGATTTATACTGTTGTCCCAATCAAACATGTCATACTGAATAATTTTGATTTAACAGTTGTCAGATGGTTGGTCACGGTGCATCTTCTCTAGAGGTTGATGGTAGAAAGTCTCCCAGAGTACAACAAGGCCTGCATATTCTAAACATAATGTCCTTTTGTTTTACAAACACACTGTTCGTGTCAGATGCACTCACTCCACATCAAACTATGTGTCAGTGAGTTTGAAAAAAGGTACAAATGTTGCATTAAATTCTTCATCTAAGAAAAAGTTAATTAAATGGTCACTTGTTTATATCACAAACCCCGTGGATATATAGTTATGCCGATCACTTATATATTTATGTAATCAATGTTGATAACATTGGTGATCCATTTTTTTTATTCAACCACCATTATCAGGTCAAATTCTAAATGTTTCTCATATTTTGGTTTATGACCATACACAGGATAAAAGCAATGATGTAACACCTTGATTTGTGGTCAATCATTTTTAATGCCATGACTTTTGAATGTAGGCCATTGGTATTTTCTTTTTTCGGAGATAGAAGTGATCTTATTTTGATGAGAGGGTGGAGCTGCCAGTTTTTTGATCCAATGGGGTTTGAGCACTTCATTTAGTGAAGTCATTTACAAAATATACATCATGCTTTACTGAAGAAGACTTACGACTAGAGATTGAGACCATAAACTCATTAGAAAAATGTATATTGAGGTAATAAATCAAATGAGAAGTACATTTCTTTTCTCTTAGACTTACCCACGATGACTTCTTTTTCGAAATATTGGAGTCGTACCATGCTGGCCATTAGAAGGAATGTAGGATCGTTTTTCAGATCCAGGCACTACTTCCACCTATTTTATACAGTCTATTGACTACTGAATTCTTGCCAAACTAATGATATTCAGATTTATTTAGTCCTAAACTCTGCTCATATTAGCATCATTTTTGTGCATTAGCATTAGCATTAGCATTTGGTTCAAAGGTTTTTGAGGTCACTTTGGGTTTAACTTGACATGATTTAGGAGTGTTGCATTCTGTTACAGATATAAAATCTGATAAAAATGTGCAACGCTTCCATTTAGACTGGGCTTGGAGCCACTATCATACTTCAAATACGAGATGAGGTGAAGCTCCCTGCAGTGCTGAGAAAAGCCATCTGACTTGCTCCATGATGCATTGTAGATTCATCGTTTTTGTAATGGCTGCCAAAATCTATTTCCTTGGCTGGGTAACAGAGGAGGCCACTCCATTTTAAGAGCACTTTAAAATAGACATGTGTTTCTTTCATAGATGTGAAGATAACTGACCCATTGAACAGAACAAGTGACCGACCCACATTTAGATAAGAGACACATAAGAGATTGACCAAGCAGACCATCCAAATAACTTGTATTGAAGTACAGTGTTTCAGGTTAATGCTCAGGATAGAGTCTACATTTTTTGTTGCTTGGCTGACAGAGTGACGCATCATTTCTGAGTCAGCAATACTTTTTCTTCGCTGTATTGAAACTCTTGGATATTGGATTTAGTGGTGGTTCCAGGTTCCTGCCATAAAATCCTTTGTACAGATATAAAAGGGGAACTGACACACAGTTAGCAAGTGACTTACAAATTCCAGACACTGGACCGTTTTTCTTTAAGGATTTTGAGTTAAATATATTTTAATGGGTTTCATGGTCAATGGGAAAGGCCCAAAGGACAAAACTGACAAAAAGCTAACACAGAGATGTAGACAGGCATCAGTCACAGATGAATTTATTTCTTAAACAGCAACAACAATATAGACCTACTTAAATGTAAAGATGTTGTTTTCTGTTGCTTCATTGTGAGTTTGCTAACCAGCATTACCTTTGAATATTAGCCTGATGCATGTTTTCATCATTCAGTGACAGGCTTTTCTCAGCAGTAATGATTGATTGGGTCCACAGAAATAGTTTTCAGATGAGTAAGATATTGCACAGGGGAGAATAATCACTGCATTGTGTGAAGCGCAGACACAATCATCTGAGCTAAATATGGTTTCAGATTGCCTGCTCATTATTCACACCCAGTCATTTACAAGACAATAGTTCAACCGTCATGAGAGGCAAACTACTTTATGATCAGTCATTTACACAACTTTCTGCAACAACTTTATGATTTGTATGTGGATTTGAATTGTAAAACTTCTTAGAAGCAGATTTCTAGCTGGAGTGGTGGTTTGAAAAAAAACCCCCAGAAAAATACATGCTGCTACAATCTTGGTTTTCTTAGTTATCAAATAAGAAGCGGTTTTGTGACAGAGGATAAAGGGTATCTGAGCCTTGGTGTATGACACAGTACATTTCTCCCTGACATTCACAAACCTTTTAATTCCTGTGTGCTATTAATTCTGATTATAATAGCTTCTTTAGACAGTTTGAGATTTTGGGCCCTGACAAGCCTGGAGGTCCTGGATCTTGATACAGTGCACTGCAAGGCACAAGGCAACATGGAAACAATTTGATTTGATTGAATGGTCCCATGCTCTTTAATACATCATTTTACAGAGGTTTGTTTTCTCTAATCACTATAATCTTCACTAACAGACAGTTC
>JBAJHX010000051.1:8392532-8409497 GCA_037176925.1 Amniataba percoides
GGTCAAAAAACAGAAACTGTAATTTCAGGGATGAATATCATCATTTGTGTGAGAAAACAGATATTCTTGTTTAATTTTCTTTTAAAAGTCCAGTAGGAAACTTCTGAATACAGACTGGAGGAATCTGTTCTTTTCGCTTAAGGATGTAAAAATGTATGGCCTCAGAAACATAATATTTATTTATTACTTTTCTTGAAGTCTTGAAAAATAACACTAATGAAAATACCTCCTTTTCCAACCAGGCAAAGAGTTCACAGAGAGCAACTGCATCCTTGATCTGTTGGAGAAAAGTGCAGAGGATGTGATATATTTTATATGAGGGAAATAAGACAATTTATCAAGATGTCATAAAAAGGCAACAATTACAAGATTTTAAGACAGTCCAAAGGTTCTTACGTGGGCCATTTTCATGCCTTGAATCTCGGTGCCATTCTTCACGGCCTTGGCGAGGCAGAGCGGCGTGTAGGGAATCGGACTCCTGTGGGCCTGAAATAGAGCAAGTGAAAAGAAGAAACATTAACAGATTAAAAAGTAGATGATGTTACACTAAAATGGAAATGAAATGGAAAACTGAGTTTACATTCTTATTAGGAATATCTCAAGCAATGTATAAACGGTCAAAACCAAAATAATTCACATTTATTACCATAATACCTGTCAGTAAATTAACTTCTATTTTACTGGTTTACAAAACTGAGAACAAAGTGATTCCTACTATTTTAAGACTGTAGTAATATAATAACCCTGACACTGAAATATTTGACTGATCTCAAAATGTGTAATTTAATACTAATAAGGAAACAGATGATGACATCAATTTGTCTCTGTTCATTACACCCGAGACATGTTCAATGTTCACTATGTGTGGTGCTCCTCTCTCACCTTGGGTATGACCTGTGTGAGAGCACAGCTGGCCTTGTCACAGATCCAGACTTTGTCCTTGGGGCCCTGTGCCGCGCAGATGGCCTGGAGCTCGGTGTAGACCGACTCGTACGGGAACGTGTGGATACTCAGCTCGGGCTTACTGGGGGAATCCAGCTGCAGATGGTCCCTCAAAGCAGGATCAGAAAGACGCTTTAGGTCCACAAAAAGCCTGCAGAGAGAGACAGATGGGAGGAATTTTCAGGTGGAAACCTTACACCTTCAATTTTGGTGGTTTGTGTAAAAGACTGTGTTTCATTCACATTCACCATGACCCATTATTCCTGTAACCCTTAATTTCAGCCAGCAGCATTAAAATAATTAATTAAATGCCTATCTAGTCTATGTGTTACTGCTTTGTGTTTTTTGCACTTCCATTACCGTATTGTGTTCATCCCCACGATGGCATACGCAAAGAAAACTGGGTTATACTCGATGTCCGCACCACGGAGGTTAAAAAGCCCTGAGAAAAGAACATAAGAGAACATGACATTTGACATAATACTGGATAAAATATTGTTTCATGCCATGATGACAGGGACAGGATCTTTCTTATTTTGGGCCATCCATTTGTTTGGTGTTAAATATCAGTTTTGCTTACTCATCCTCTGTGCATGCCGAAGCAAATCCCCTTCAATTTTGCACCCACTGAAACCCTTGTGTCTGAATGCCACCTGATGACAATCAAAATCAGCATACTCCAATTAACACAAACTCTCAGACCACACAATCAGAAACAAGAGCTCATTACGCACGGTGAACGAGGTGCTCCAACAAACATCTAAAGGGACACCCGTGCATCCCTGGGTCCTTGGATCGTGATCGTGTATCAACACTGACTTATGTAACAGAAGTGATGTTGGGTATAGCCTCTGCTTGTTTTACACAGTAATAAAAATGAACATCTTAGGCCCGATGTGACCGACTCTATGCATCAGTGACACACACTCTCAGAGAGGCATTTCACTGTTTGGCCACAAGCCTGGGACAAACATCTTTCAAGATTGGAACTTGTGGAATATCTCCACCCACAGCACAGGACTTAATAAACCACCCTCTGTAGCCGTTATCTCAAGAGAAACAGAAGATTAAAATGTATTGTATTTCCAAAGCAGAACAAAATGTTTGCTTACTTAGTATGAGTCTTCCAAAGACTGAATAGTTGAAAATCAATTTGAGCAACTAATTAATTCAAAGTTAATTTACTCAAGTACTGCTTTAAGTATGATTCTGATGTTTACTGTTAAAGGTACTTAAATATCTCTAGTGTATTCTACTGTACCTGAATAGGCATTCATGTGTTGTCTGCCAGATTTTTTTCTTTTATACTACCACACACTGCTGTGTTTAATCATTTTAATGCGTGGACTTAATTACATTAAAAGTTAAAAAGTTTAAAAGTTAACCGTACATGCAAGCTCATCCAACGCTGTGGCAACAAACCAGGTGATTTTCCTCTCAGTCATCTTGGCACGCAGAGATGTGATCTTGTCTTGCCAGGACATACCTATAAACAGTGCAAACCATCAATCAACATGACCTTGAAATATCTAGAAAAACCTGTGGATCTCATTACATTGAACTTAAGTCTGTATTTTATCAAACTTCGAGGCAAAAGATAAGCAAAATGAAACTAAAAAGCTCAACACAACCCAAATTAAGAGCAACATTTCTGTTCATTATAAAATAATTCATGAATTCTACAAGAAATCCTGGGGAGATTAGTAAAACTATTCATATTCCCTTAACAGCTACTGTACAATGTATGTGTGTACTAATGATATGCATCCAGTTTTGCACAGACCGGTGTACTCTAGTCCAAGGGTGCGAAGCTGTGTGCTGGGTCTTTCTGGGCGGTCTGTCCAGACCGCATCAATCAGGTTATCCTGCACTGCCACCAGAGAGTGGCCTGCACTAGTGAGCGCCTGGGACATGTTCTTCCACTGATCTGAAACATAAAATCAGATGATTCTGTTATGATTCACTAACAGCAATGAGAATCCCAAAATTTTATTTACCATAATCGTATCCATATACTATATTCAGACAGCTGACAAACTGGAAACACATTGTGTAGTCAGCCTCTAGGCCTGTCAATCATGCAAGAGACTAAAGTTCAGTTCCCCAATGGCATGATGTACGGCTGTTGTGATGTGGATTTTTTTTTGTATATAGTAAATTTAGAGCTCCAAAATGTAAGTTTTATGTTTAAGGGAACATAATCTATTCTAATTGTCACTGTTAGTATTGTTGACCCACTGTGCAACCTACCAGCAGCGATAATCCAGGGATCGACTCCCACCTTGGAGTTCTCTGGCAGCACGCTAATCAGCCAGTCCTCCTGAGAGGGTGTCTCCTTCAGCCCTAGGTATGAGACAAAGATATAAAATGTGCCTGATACATACCAATGTTTAACATATAAGATTTATTTTTTATACAAAAATAAAGTGCATAAACAGAATAATCTTGTTTGCTAAAATATGTTTTTTGGTTTTTCAGTCTCAAATTAGGTGAGAACACTCTGACTTACAGCCTTGCTGTGATTCATGCTTTATCGCCAGTGCTTTGATAAAAGTTTGTTAAAGGTATTTTTCACAGAATCTGTGGTGCAAATCTTACACTTTGGAAATATGTGCAACTTGTCAAAATAAATACACCTCTTAACATGAGAAAAAATAATGTTCAATGTCCTGTGTTTGTGTTTATAGCTTACATAATATTACTAAAAGGCAGTTAATATTTTCATCATTTAAAAGAGAGAAACCAAGCAGGGAATTACCCATCTTCATAAGGGTCCAGTTGTTGTCCATCTGCTGGGTGGCCTGGAGGAAATATCGCCCATCAGTCCACATGGCAGCATGCTGCTCTGTGACGATGGCTGTACCTGAACACCACGGCAAACAAAACAGATTTGTGTGAAAGTAAAACAGATGGATTGTTGATTGGTTATATAAACTACTTTATTACTTTCTGTCTGTTTGTCATCTGATGTGTCAGTTGCGTTTGTACAGTAAGACGCTGCGTTTAAAGCAAATTCTGCTTTTCTCGATCAATTCTGAGAAGCTACATAGGACATGCATCTAAAATTACAGAAATGAACACACTGTTTCTCTCTTTTCAGACTGCACAGTTTCCCACAGTGATTTATAACAAAGTTGGGTCACTGTGCTGGAAAATGATACTTTACATGATACATTACACCGTACTAAATTTAAAACATGAGATAAGATGCGTCAGTATCAAGGTGGTTTTCTTTGAATTGATCAGTAGAATAAAGTTGGATGTCTTTTATTTACTTATCACAGTGTACAGGTTTTTCCACAGTGGAAATTAGATCTTGACATCTCCTCCGGTCAACTAAGACCTGGATGACTTTTAAAAAAAAAAAAAAAACCCACTTATGAGCACACTGCCACGTACATGCAAGCATAACATACCTGCAGAGCCATTGAATCCACAGATAAACTCCCGTCTGCAGTCACACGGTGCAATGTATTCACTCTGAGAGATATAGGGATAGAGAGAGGGAAAGACCAAGAGAGGAGAGAGAGAGAGAGAGAGAGAGAGAGAGAGAGAGATCAGCTTCATTAACAATCAGTGTGAAGTGGACCTCAACCAGTCAGACATTTTAAATGCTACCTTTGCTGCTCTTCTCACATCATGCCTTGTGCATGGAGAGGGAAAAGGGAGGAGCAGTGGGCAAAGGGCTACAATTAATTACGAAGGTCAGATGAGACGATCAGAACTGAAATGGGGCACACAAGAAGTAAAATAGGCAGGAGTAGAAGCTGTAGTGCCATCAGTGTGTGTGTGGGTGCCTCAGTTTATGTTAATGGTGACTTCAATCTTGAAAAACAAACAAAAAAACTAAACAAGCAAAAATGTAATCAATGAATGTTTTGTGTGAGATATCGCTTACCTGGTGTGCATCTCCAGAGGGGACGATGTACGCCTGTATGGGCTCAGAGAAGTATTTGCAATTCCTCATCGCCTGGCGAAGCTGCCTGAGCAGCTCTCCAGTAATCTTTGGAGACATGGCTTTGTCTATACGGAGACAAAACATGATGCCCCGATTAAATACACAAAATGTAATATTTTTCAAATCTACCAAAATATGTCAAATTAGGTGCTTATTAAAAGCTGCTGGGATATAAAAGTGCAGACAGCTTTCACACCTGGACATTCATTATCAATCTTGAAAAACACTCATTTCAAAACAACCACCCGTTCAACAACAAGCACTGACGCATTACCACGTTATTCAAACCCACCCAGAATAACCAGGGATTACCTGACTTTTGGGAGGCCATGTTGACAGCAGCAGGTCGGAGACTGTGACTGTGGCTTACCTGACAATTAACGTGGAGCTCAAAGTCACAGTCCACACCTGGATCTTTAACCTGCTGTTACATGCTGCTTAAGCAACTATCACATGAGTTAAACATTAAAAGAACAGGCCAATGCGCTGGTGTCAGCTACTCTGTGACCTGTTTTCGATGAGACATACCCCCAAAGAAACAAGAGCAGATGATAATGTGCAGTGATGTGTTCACGGCCCCTGTAACTTACTGTAAAAACCGTCCACCCAGCCAGCCAATCAGGTTGCACTATTCCTCATCGATGAGCTCTCCTATTGGCTGAATGCGACGCATGCGATTGTTGTTTACAAGTTGGATCAATCAGTCAGGTCGCACATCAAACATACTAACTTAGCTAACCAGTTGCACTAAAAACAAATCATACCACGTGTTAGGCTGCTAATAACCTATAAAAGCACAGAGCTTTGGGCCCAGGTGGATTTAGTTTTTTTTTTCTCCACACATCACTCATGAACAGGCCGACCACAACACACAATAACTAATTCATTCAGTGTGCCGCCATTGGTGTTAGTGGTGGGTGTGGTAGCACGTCGGGGTGACAATTTAGAAAGTTGCTGGCTATTTTTTCCCAATTTCACAGCTTTAAGCAGGCTGTGACAGCGGGCAGCACGGCGCGGACGCAGACGGAGGGGGGGGGGGGGGGACCACTATCCGTCTCCAAACCTTTAAAAACAGTCCATATCCCTCCCTCCGTACTCGCTCCGTGCCGCCGTGAGTTCACTCCCCCCCACCCTCACCGCCGCTAGTCGACGGCCCAGTGTCCCCACACGCAGGCGGGGCGGAGGTGGATACACACCCGGTGGTTCCGCGGCGGTGGTGTCGGGTCTTGGGTTACAAAGCAAGGCGCTCGGCTGCCAGCACGGACCTTGTGTTAATTTCCACAACAGGAGGCCGCCATGTCGATGGTGACGTCCGGGGTCACGTGATTGCCGCGTCTTCCAGTAGCCGCGGAGGGATCCAGACTCGCCTCCTTTTACTGCGAACAATCATCCACCAAAACAAATGCATAACCGTGGAAAGCAAATGTATAATCCACGATCTGGTGTTAACGCAGTGACACTAAAATAACCCTCGACTTCACTTCAGACTCCACCCTGAGGATAAGAAGCCGACACCGACAGCAGGAAGTGAAAGTAGCCAGACATTTCACAACTTATCACACACCAGTTCATCCGTTAGATAGTCATCAGCGCGGTCAGTTGATGAAATTAAATAATTAGGCATTTATAACTTTTACCATTGCTGTGTTTTTACAGCCCCTTAGCCTTAGGGTTTTTTTGTTGTTGTTTTTTAACGGTAAATCCTAACTTTAAGGTCCTCTGAAACCCCTTTTCATGATTCCTTATGAAAAATTACCACAACTTTTTATGGATGCTCTTCTCATAAAATCTTTAAAAAAAGTATTATCCTGGTATATTTTTAAAGGTTTAAAACAAGACAAAAATCTGAGATTATTGGCACAAGGTGTAGAAACATTGTATTTTATTCACAATTTTCCTGATATTTACACAAAAGTTGGATGGACATAAGGATAGGGTATGAATAGAAAAAAATCATTTAAAATGATATTTGAAAATGTACAGCATTCACTTCACACTTTCAATTAATTAAAGATGAGAGAGTTTCTACAAAGGCTAAGCTGAACAGTTAACAAATGGCTTGTTGCCTAAAACAATGACCACAAAAAGTAACATGTAAAATGGTACAATCGTTATCGGTTGACAAAAGTGGTACAAAGAAACACATTATCATTCATTATTTGTCATTATTTGGTCGACAATTAATCAGATGACCGTTGTGGTGTTACATTTCATAAACACATTCACAATTTTACAGTTTGATTGTCCCTGTGTCCCCCTGTTTGTGTGGCTGAATCTCTCAAGCTATAAATAAACTGTAGATGGCAGCAGGCATGCGGCGGCAAACATCAAGCTAAGAAGGAGACTTCCTGGCACCACCAGCAGACCTGCACTTCCTGAGAACATCAAATTAGAAAGCTGTCAAGCAAGGACTGAAACTTCATTAAAAGAAAGAATGAGTTAGGGTGTGTGTTATTTTTGTAGCGTCATACTGTCCTGGTGATTTATAGGCAAAAACACACATCACACCTAAGGTAATCCAAGTTTTAAAAATTGCTGCCTTCATGTGACCATCAAAATAACCATAAGTAGGCTGGTTTTGCTCGGAGGTAACACAGCATGGACAATGTATTAAGAGTGGCGTTTGAAAACATGACACTGAGCATGCAAATGGTGTTTAAATGGGCTCATTATTTTAACATACCTTATTGACTGCAGGTCAACTCTGCCATGTGTTTACTGTAAGTTTTTACAAGTCTGAAACTAACTGGAGTGGACCGACTGTAGCACATTCTCTCTACATCAAATTTCTTTATTTAATTCATGATGTTTGGATTGCTGATTCTGTTCATGAAAATAAATCAAACCATCTAACACCGAATGACTCCTAAATGTTGTTCTCTCTTAAATACAATAACGATTTCACATTCCCAAGTTCAGCTGAGGCTATGTTCAGTGCAGAGCACACTTACTTGTACATGAGTCAGACTCTTTGAACAAGCCCATCTTCTCGCTGGTTTTGACAGACTTCAGAAGATCTGCGTTGACATTCCCTGTAACATACAGACAATGTGGCAATGCCTAATTACACACAGACTGTTCAAGTCATAAGTACTTATTTGAAATGCTTGATCATTGTGTACAGTTAAAGATTTTTTTGTCATTAATCAGATGATGATACACCAGAAATGCCGCAGTGTATTTCAAGTTTAATGTTCCTTCCAACTGATTGTCAAATACTTTTGCTTCAGACAAAAGTCATTGTCAGTAAGTCACCAAAAAAAGATGCAGTGCTTCATCTTTTAACTGTTTTAGTTTTCTGTTCCCACAGACACAGAAAACCATATCATGCACTTCCAGCTGAATGCTGTGTGACTCTTGTGCATGTATGTTTCTGCCGTGTCACACTCATACTCATAAGCCCAGAAAAGGAGGCCATCTGTGGGATTATTGCCACAGTCAAACTCTCCGCCTTGTGGGAAACCCATGAGGATATAATTGCCTGTCTTGTGCTATACTGTGTGATACTGTGCCTCTGTACAGACACTTCTCTGTTCCCCCGTGAGACAGAGGAAGAGACAGAAAATGAGACACACAGACACTCAACTCCAGCATCAGGTTACCCAGCCAATTTTTCAGGTTTTCTAAAGATGACCAGGATGCCCATGATTGTTCATTCTCTTGATAAACAAAGCCCGGGCACACAGCTTGAACCAAAGTAAGTGAAGTGTTTATAGTGTTACATACGTATAATCCAATAGATAAAAAAAACAACTTTTGTATGTTTGTAAATACAGTCCTGGTCATAAATTTGCTCCAGATCCTAGGTTACTAGGTTAAATAGCTGTTATAATGCTATTTTGTTCATTTTTCAATATTATAATAAGGAGATTGTGTTTGTTTATTTCTTCCTCAATGACACTTCACTGCGCTAGCTGATATTCCTAATGTTGCACATGATGTTATGAACTACACTGTGGGGACAGAACATCGCTGAAGAGATGAGATGAGGCAACAGGCTGCACCACTCAACTAGACTGTTAGATCTGCTCCTCAGACCCCATCCCAATCAGTGTCTCCCTAAGCTGCAGCAACTCCCCTAGTGGATCTATGTGTGTGTGTTTGTGTGTGTCTGTCTGTTTGAGTGGACACATGCACACCGGAGTGAGGGCGGAGTGCCACCACCTGCAACCAGGTCAGTATTCAAGATTACTTCAAATACCTATCATAGCCATAACCCCAGTTCATCTGCGTTCCAATCTTTTGACTTCCAATCTTTTCCTTCCTTGTTCCCAAACAGTTCTGCCGCATTGGCCGGGGGGTGCAAACCAATATTATAAAGTGCAAAACACTTTTACAAAGCTTGAAACAAATTTACATTTTGGAAAACATTTTTACAAATCATAAAACAAAACTACATTGTTAAAACACATTTACAAGTACTGAAACAAATTTACATTTCAGAAAACAAATTAACGAGACAAAAAACACTTTTACACTTTTTCTCCACTGACACAAATTTACAAGTGGAGAAACACTTTTAAAAGTTCCAAAATCAACTGGAAAGGGAATGTACCACCTCCGTGGATGACCCAGAAGTGATGACCTGGCCACCGTACAAAACAGCCCAATTGCTTCTGCAGTTTCACCTGCTCTGTCTCTGAACATCCTGTCTGCAGAATTAAATCTACTGAAATTTACTCTAGGATCAAACCTGTGTGCTGCCGTAATATATAATCATACAATGTCTACAAAACATTTTCATCACATAGCCAGCTAATTTAAATACATTTCCAAACAGAGAGAATAGGAATTCCTCTCTTGTGCAAGTTAGACAGTGTTATGTCGATATGGAAACATCCTTTTTTAGGCGTTTTCCACCTTACCAGATACCATGAAGATGACTTGCTGACACCTTCCCCCGGCTGCTGTGCTAGGAGAGCCCGGCAGGATGGTGACTCTCGCCGTTTCCACCCGCAAAACATCTGCAACCCTTGAGCGGAAGTCATATCTGTCGAAAAAGAAATGGAGCTTTAACTTTGTCACCTATTAAATAATTAACTGGAGATACTAGGTAATCAAATCTAGATACGATCAAACTACTTCACTGAACTTCAGGGATTGCAATGACTTCATGGTAACACTTTATAATAGTACAAAACACATGCATATCTTGGAGAATAATATCACTCAGAAGAACACTGTATTGATTTACAGAGACCCCCTAATCATGCCAGAAAAATACTTGTCCCTACATGGAAGCATTTTTGTTTATTAATATCAAAATTGATATTCATTCATTTTTTCCTTCTTTTTATACACATCTGTACAAGTGGTGTACCTGACTGCATGCAGGAAAATTAGTGATAAGTTAACTTGCAAACATGATCATATTTGAAATACTGTGTTTATTATGTGTTAATGGTATTGTTTGTGTGTATGCATGAACAGCTATGTTAGTAGTCGGATGACTGATTCTAATTAGCCATCGAGTATATGGGAACAAAAGACAATAATTACTTGTCATAATAATAATGTAATTACGGTTCCTAGTAATGTTGAGTAACAAACAGCAGTCAATAAGCCAACAGCAGCATCTCACATGTTTTTGTGGGCAGAATGAAAAATGTAGTAGGGTTACACAAGCCAATTTCAGTGTTCGTCAGAGGGGGCCAGAAGCCTTCTTGTTTGCTTTTAGAACACCTTTCTTACTAACTCACACCACCAAGCTGGAATCCAATTACACAAAGGGCGTTTCAGAGTTATGTACAGGGCAGTTCCTGTTCTCAAAGAAATGTGGAGCTGCTTCACGTTGCTGTCATGCCCCTACAGTCAACATAAAATATCCCTGGGATTGTTGATGCTTTGTGACATTTTAAATATTAACTGTTGTTGTACTTTTCACTCACAAAATATCAAAATTTACCATCTGCTACCAACAGGTTTGGATCTCAGATTATGTATAATCACAGATCACTTTAGGTAAATTATTATCAAAATGATATTATTAATATAGGTTATGCTATTGTTACACCATTTAACTTTGACAAAACATGGATCTGGACCTGGAATCATGGACAGTTCCTAGTGCCCGCACTGACCCACAGTTAGACCAAGCACTGGAGCTCAACCCAAAACATATCATCACAGTTTGCTGACACCTGGGTGTGATCAGTCTGATTCTGTTGCTGACCTGGGAGACTTCTGCACCTTTCTGCAAACATCAGTTTTTCTCAAAGAAATTAGAGAATGAGGTCAAACAGGTCAAACATTATTTACAGGAACAATACAAATTTCTCTCAAATGACTAAACTCTGCAAGTTCTGCTCAGGGCAAATAATGAACGACTGTCTGCCAATAGATTTAAGATAAAATTCTGATGATCGGGTATTAATCATGCAGTATTAAGTTTCAGTACACTAACCTGCTGAAGCTGGCCACATTGGGAAAGGTCTGCTCTGCTGAAGGGGATTCTGGGAGGATGTCGGCACAGGCGATGATGCTGTCTCCACTCTTCAGCACTAAAGATCTGTGGACCACTACAAATGCAGAAAAACTATACCATTAAAAAAAAAAAAAACTATACTACTAAACTATATGTCTTGTCTTCATCTTATGACAAATTATATGGGTGTATTTGTGATTTAAAAATTCATTGTCTTTTGTATTTGTGTGGCACCTGTGTTTTCTCCAGAGACTTGGATGATGGTGTCAGTGTAGAGCTCCTCCCCACTCAGGCTGACCGCACCTTGTCTTGCAGACACCTCTCCCACCACACAGCTCAGAGGGTTTTCAAGTGTACAGCTGGAGCTCTGAAAAGGGGAAGAGAAAGAAAGAAGTACTTTACAGGTTTATCGCAAAAATGCAATTTGGGAACCAAAATTATGGCTGGTCATGTTTCATCATTAATAATAGACTTCCTTTTTTTTTTTACACTGCCTTTTTTGTGCCATTGAATATAAAGCACTTACAATGGAGAGAGCTTGATGCAGTTTTCTTTGAGATAATCAAAACCAAAATCTACACAAATGAACAAGCATTATTTCTGTAAAAGGCCACATAAAGTCTGAAAAAATAATGAAACTAAAATTCAGCGAAATGTTAACAGAGTAACAAAGAACTGTCGTATTAAAGTTAAAGAAGGCCTCACCATTGATGGCATGTTGAAGGGATTGAATGTGCCTCCCACAGAGTTGCACTGGCCATTGGTGGAGCTTATACGGTTGTCAGCGATGAACAGGGACGCCACAGGTGTCTGCAAGGAGTGGTGCAATGCATGTGTGAGTGCGTGCACATGTTGCTTCTCTGTATTTTTTATGTGACAGCTGCATGTTTATGTTTATAAACACACATTCAGATTTCCCTTCTACTTCTGCTGCATTCAGAGTAAAAGAAATAAAGCAGCCCTTAAAACAGATTGAAATTCTTGCAGCTTCGGAAAGCATGTAACAGGTGTGGGGCACATGAATCGGGACTTACATTTTGCCTTGCGGATGACTGAAGGGTCACCCCCAGTGTGACATCACCGGTACTCCCATCAGGAAACATCTGCTGATGCTGAGGAGAGTGACAAGAAGAAAAAAAAATATATGGACGATTACAGCTGGAAGAATAAAACATGCATTGTCAAACCCTCATAGTAAGAAACCACTGAGGTTTTGTGCATCTTGCATACTATGGCAGTCTTGCACCCAACCTGTGACTGAGCAAAACAGATTTAAGTTGAGGGAGCACATTCATTTCCCAGACCAACATGTTCTCCTTGATAATATAGCCACTTTGGAGATATTACAGGCTCTTATCCATAGATGCAGTGCAGAGCTCAGTATGGGGCCTCTGGAGGGCGGCTGACAGAGACAGCTGTTCCCTCGGTGAGCTTCCTAGTTCAGGGGGCCTGTAGCTTCAACTAGCCATAGCAGACAAATGCTAAGCTAAGGTAATGATCTCGCCCCTGCGTCCCATAGCTGCTTGTTACAACCCACCACGTATAATGAATTCACTATCTGTCCAGCGCAGCAGAAATACTCTGTCATGTTTTTGTGGCAGCTTGGCCCCTAACAGGTTAGCAAGAAAGAAAACCTTGTATGTGTTCTGTGGGGGTCAAAAGAAACCATCTGATTCTGATTCATGTAATTTGCGGCTGTCATGTGGAAATCTTGTAACTTAGGTTCAGGTAATGGGCAGGGGGAAGTACACTAAAAGTGATAACAGGGTAATCAGTTTCTGTGGTATTTTGGCATTAGGAAACACTTTCAACACCCATTTTGTAAAGTAAATTTCAAAACATGCAATCCTCAGATGAAAGACACGTGTCAAGTTTCATATCCTAATTATGGAGGGTGACTGTGCTGTTTTCAATGCATAAAACTGTATCTCTTTTCCTCTAAACAGGCAATATATCTTGTTTCAATTCAGGTCATATACAAATACACATGCATTAATACAATTTGTACACTTATCAACTGCTCACAAGCCAGATGAGTAAGCAAGGGAGATCTGGCCTTGTAAGCAGAAACAGAAATACAATTTTCCTGTTGCTGATAAATTTGTGTTAAAAAAGACCTTTAAATTTTTTTTTACTTTTTGGACTCAGGTAAAGTTTAACAACCTGGACCTTGAGCAACAAAAATCAGTCAGCCAGGTTAGGTCAGCTAGACATAAAAGCTTCTTTAAAAAGTGATATGGGAGGTGAAAACAGTTATTTCTTAGGGGAACTTTCAATCTTAAAGATTACAGTCTGTTTACAGGTCTTGGGGAGTTCTACTGCATTTGTTAAAATGCATGCAAATATGTTTTACAAAAACGGCACTATAGTCAGTGTTAGTTAGCGATGAAGAACACAGGTCTTTAATGATTGCAGAGTTAGAAGGAAGCAAGCTGCGCAGAGCTCTGCGGCCCGCACCTCAGCAGTTCAGGGCTATGTTAGCCGCTGCTAGTTTAACACACCTAAACCTGTAACTGAACTGTCAGCAGTCAAGTTGCATTTTGGATAATGTATGCAGCAGATTTTGACAAGAAAGATGAATCTGTGGAATAAAAAATAAGAATATTCAAAGGAACGCAATGCTTAATCTGCTGTGTAGTATTTTAACTCCATCGGAGAGCCTAAAGTTAAGACACTGATACATGAAAAAGTTAACTGAACCTTGCATTGGAGAACAACAGACAAGCAAAAATATTGATGAGGAATGCAGTATATTGTTTAAATTGTGCAAATGTATAACATATAAGTATTTGGCTGCTATTGGTTCTTACCAGTCTGACTGTTCCAGTCACTGTGCCGTTGAAAACAGCCTTGGCAATAGTCCATTGTCCATCTGTATCTCTTTCAGCTAATATGTCAGCACACCGCATTCTGTAGAAGAAAAGAAAACCCACACATCCATAGACAGACAGAAACAAGATGAACAAAATGTATCCAGATCCTCCAGGTTTGGCCTTTTGAATGTTCCCCTTCACATTTTTTTGTTGAGTCATTCTCAGTGAATGAAGCAGATTATCTGTGTCTTATGATACAAAACATGAGAAGGACATGACTCGATGTCTATGACATCTGACACCTGTGACTGCCCTCAGCAGCTAAGGCTGCTACTGTGCCAGAGATTTGCTCAGGGTGCTGAAGTTTAGATGTGTGTTCATGCTGCAAAGGCATAAGTGACTACTTACACTTGACAGCTGCAAGAATTTTGCATTTCATATAATAAAACAACAAAAAACTCTCTATTTAGCAACAAACACCAAAATGTTCATATTCTAGGATTCAGTGACTAACCCTAACCATCAAATATAAGAACCTGTGGCCACAACAAGTGATTTCTTCCTTCCCCCATATTCTTCTCTCTTTCACTTTGTACCTCTTTTAGTTTTGCTCTCACTAATAAGCACAAACATATAAATGTACACAGCTTCTCACCTTGATCCATTGGAGTAGTGAACCACCAGTGACCTTCCCACAATGCTGTTTGGTCCGGTTAAAGCCATGTTGGGGTCAGTGTACATGGCCTGAGACTGCTTGAGGCCATTCAGCATCCCAAACTTCCCGCTGATGTCCCCCATCTCATACTGGTCCACAGTTCCAGCTCCAGGGTCGGGGCTGTCTGATATATTCCAGGCTAGCGGGTTGAAGTGGCCCAGGATGTTTGCATTGGAGCAGGGCTCTGCGCTGCCAGGTTTGATAGGTAGTATGTGAACGTGGTAACCACCAGCCAAGGAGTTCAGGTTCATGAGGGACACATTTATAGTCACAGGGCCCTGTGGGACAGCTTGGGAAAACCACACCTGGCCATTGGATATCTCTGGGCCAAACCAGCTGCCCAAGCTGGCTTTGGAGATGCGCACCATTGTGACGTTGGCACAAGCAATCCTTTGTCCTCCCTTCTCTGCTTGATGGATGACCACAGAACGACCAATACTGCCTGACCCAGGCAACCAGGAAGTAATGTCAGTGAAAAAGGTTTTTTCTTCCACTCTGCCCACTTTGTTACCAAGGTTGATGGTGCTGTGTTTGCTGGAGAGGTCTCCTGTCTCGCAGGATAAGGGATTGGATGGGCCACAGTTCTGGGCATAGCTGCTGTCTTCTACGCTAATGTTAAACGGGTTCCAGTGTCCTCCTGTTGTGCTGCAGCGCCTCTCATCATCATCCCTGTCTGAACTGATTGGGTAGGTGTGAACATGCCAGTTGTGCTCTCTGGTTGGTGTCATTGCAGGATTGCCATATGACAAGTCCATGAAGATGGATACGTCAGAGAGAGGATAGTTCATCAGCTGAGTGAACCAGATCTCACCAACCACAAGTCCCTGAAATCTGGCTTTGGCTGCAATCACTTCACCAGGATAACTGATGCTGGCACAAACATACCTGGCGCCATCTGTTTTGTGAATCACAACTGAGCGACCTACGATGCTGTTCTGTCCAAACAGAGGGAGGTTGAAGTCTGTGAACACCATGTCCACCTCATTTTTATCTGCAAGGGACATATGCTTGCTGCTGAGGTCCCCAACCTCATACATGTCATGTGTTGAACCAGGCACTTTTGGGTATGATGGGTCTTTTGTGTTGATGCCAAATGGATTTAAATGGCCAGCGACATTGTCATTTGAACACATATTTGATGTGGGCGAACTGGCTGAGGGTACAGGAAAAAGGTGGACGTGGTAAGGACCGACTCTGCTCTGCAAGTTGGTCAGGTTCACCCTGAACTCTGTCACATCAAATGGGGAAGCCTGATGGAAGCTAAAGTATCCTTTGATCCCTTTCATATTCACAACAGCGCTCACCCGTTTCTCTGGCACATCATAAATCTGAGCACACTTGTAACTTGAACCCATGTTGATGAGAAGAAATCTGGTGTTGATGTTGAAGCTCGTCAGGTCCAGACGGGATTTCTCATGCTGTAAAGGGGTTCCTACTTTTACAACACCCAGATCGGTCAATGCTGAGGAATCTAAGCTTCCGAGAAGAACATCACAGCTTGCAGCGGTACTCGGAGATCCAAAGAGAGTGATATTTGTTTGTAAGGGATTGAGTTGTCCGATTGTTGCTAAGTCTGCGAGCAGTCTGATGTTTGTCTGTCCTGTGTTAACGCGGATGTAAACATTCCCGCCAATGGGAATGGCCATGAATCTGGCCTGACGAGTCAAGAGTGTTTGACCCTGACTTATAACTGTGCATACTCTGGTGCCATTACATGTCTGCAAAGTCAGCGAGAAGTCATCCAGGTTTGAGTTTTGTTCGAAGAGTTGTGACACATTGACAGTGACGTTCGAGGCAGGATCAGCTACAAAAGTGAAGACGCTAGAGCCGATATTTGCTTCTGAGCAGGGCTGAGCATAATGGCCATACATAACGGGGAACTCGCTGAGGGTAAAGTTAAGTGAACCACAGGATCCGGCACCAGACACATTGACAGTGGCCACTTGGGAGACAGAATCAAAGTGCACCTGTCCTGTGACTCCTCCCATATTCAGAGGAGCCAGAAATTCAACACAGGAAATGGAATCTGAAAAGGACAATACGAAGGAGTTGATGGTGGAAATCTGTTTACATGTGTCATCGACAAACAGAATTTAATTGTTGGATGATCCTG
>JBAJHX010000051.1:8444752-8465171 GCA_037176925.1 Amniataba percoides
TCTATCTATCTATCTATCTATCTATCTATCTATCTATCTATCTATCTATCTATCTATCTATCTATCTATCTATCTTGTGTCTGTTTGCTAGATACAAGCTCACAAAAAATTCAGCATCTCAATGTTTTATGCAAATTCCCCAATTTCTGAATGCCAGCACCTCCTTCCTCTCTTTCTTTTGGACAAATTCTCCTCCAAATTCCTTTGTGTGAAGGGAGATTCCTCTTATGAGGAGGTTGTTAAGCTGCTATCAGGGAGAGTGCTGGATGTCGTTTGGAGGAGTAATGGTGAGGGAGGGACCCTTTAGTGGAGGGAAAGTAGGGAAAGGTTCTCTCTCCTCAAAGCTTGCAAAATGAAATAAAGTGTGGCATTTTTTTAAAACTTCGCCAAGGGCTTAAGCAACTATGATAGAGAGAAGAGGGGAAATTTCAGTTGAAAAAAAAGAAAGGACGGGGGTGGATGGGAAGAAAAGAAGAGGGAACTGGAGGAGGATAAGGATGAAGGAATAGAGAGGGAATAAATCCAATAAGTTTCTAAACACTTTTACTTTTTCTTTCAGTCTGAGTCCTCCCTTTGCCCTCAAGTCCGGGCCAATGAATAACATACTTTAAAAGAAGGAATGGCTCAAAAAATCTTTGAAGGTCTTTTTCACAAAAGATCACTGAAGCACCCTGAGGGGAAAAGACCCTGGTCTGTCACTTCTGTGTGAGTGTGTATGTGTGTGTGTGAATTTAAATCAGGTTTGACCCTCCCCTCTTCAACCCCCACTACCACCATCAGCGACCACTGTTTCCCCCTATCTCTCTCTCTTTCTCTCCTCATGCTAGTTAGTCCTCTGCAGCTCGTGCAGCAGATAAGTTGTGTTTACTATCAGCGTCGCTCTCTGCACAGGACCAGATACAACAGAGCGACTCCTGATTTAAAGAAGAAGGAAGAGCACTAAAGGGGAAAAAAAAGAAAAAAAAGACAGGGAGATACCGGAGGAGGAGCGTGAAGGAAAGAGGGCAGCCGGCTCCACAGTTTTACGCTGCATTCAGCTACAATGAGGGAGGCGTGTTAGAGAGAGAGAGAGGGAGAGAGCAGTGCAGGCAGAGGACTCGCTGCAGTGCAGGTGGATCACAACTGTCTGGAGAGGAAGGAGGTTCCGACACAGCAGCTTCACTGTAATCGGCTGTCCAGCAGGTTTGTAAGCACAGTTTCTTTACAGAGCTAGCTGACTGTCTCATGGATTGTGCCTTTTTTGCTCTCTCCCTCTCTGTGCTCTGTGTGATATAATGGATGATGTGTTCTCCCCCATCAGGGCTGCTATCTCGCTGCTGTCTGCTCTTGCTGCCTCTGTACAGCTGATACATTTCACAGAGCTGACAGTGGCTAAGAAAAAGGACCGTGAACCTGTGATAAAGTCATATGTGTTTTCGAGCTTGATGCATGGATTCTTTATTATTATTATTAATATTATTTTTTGTTTCTGTGTGCTTAAGTTAAGGCCACATGAGAAACTTCTAAGACGGGAAATAGAAAATAGTTTGGTTGCTTCATGCTTAATGAAACAGCAGAGGCCCTCTTCCCTCCTTTCAGGTTGCTTTTACTATTGAGAAGAATAGAGCCCAGAGCTGTGAATGGGCCTGAGATGGCTTTCTGTGTGCAGAAGAGAGGT
Source organism: Amniataba percoides (assembly GCA_037176925.1). NCBI lineage: Eukaryota > Metazoa > Chordata > Actinopteri > Centrarchiformes > Terapontidae > Amniataba > Amniataba percoides. The sequence goes on from JBAJHX010000051.1 coordinate 8,446,410, forward strand.
GCCGCCCTCTCAAGTGTCAGCATGCTCAGAGGATTGGTGGTGGCGGTGGTGGAGGTGGGGGACTGCTTGTCGTTTATGGGGAAGGGAGAGTTGGGTTTTTATGCATTGTTAAGAGATGAGCTGTTGTCTGTAATTACGTATTAGCTTGTTCTAAAAAGTTGTCTTGATAGTTCAGGATCTGTAATGTCTTCTTGCCTCGTAGCTGCTGTTCGGCTCTTTACCCCCTGAGGGAAAGGAGGAGCGATACAGTCAAGTGCTTTTATTCAGTCCTTTCAGAGGTGTCTGTTTACTGGTGTCTGAGCAGCGATAAGGAGCCGTTAGGAGCTGCTTGTTTCTATTTGTGGCTGTTGTTTTCTGGGTGTTCCTATGAAAGGCCCTCTTTCATGGTCGGATGGCTGACTGACTGATGGGAAAATCTGTGGTCTGGTTGCCCTTTGCTCATGCTGTTATTTGTTTGTCACCCTTGGATTTTCACTTTATTTCACTTTATTCATTTTCTTGAGATGTTTTGCATGGTGGGGGACTTTAATTCAGGGCCTTAGGGTTATGGATAATTTTGTACTTCTTGTTAAATGTCTACCACAAAAACAGTCAGAAAAATCTGAACTGTCTCAGCCATCCAGGTCATGGTCATTTCTAGAAATGAGAAGATAGTCAACTGGACTTTCTTGAGGTTCCTGTAGACATTTCACTTCTTATCCTAGAAGAAACAGGCAAACTGTAACCGTCTGCTGGATTAGATAGTCACGTATGAACATTTGGGTATAAAGTTGAATCTTGTTTGTGCTGCAGTTGTCTTTGAGGTAGGCAAAAGTTTCAACACACAACAAATCCTTATGTTAAAAGTTCCAGTCAGTTACATGTCCATGTAGAATCAACATATTTTGTGTATTTAAGATATTTGCTTTGCTTTTTGGGTTGTCTCACTCCCTGTTATTTAGCTGTTTGTCTCAACGGCTGCGGGCTGAAATATTTTCCCAGCCACTGACAAATTAAGTCTGACTTGCTGTCAAGTTCGTCTTCTCAGTGCCAGAGTGATAAAGTCTGATGGGTTCACATCAGCTACACCGACACCTGCGTCCTCCTGAAGGCAGAGAGCTCCTCGCACGCTGTGCCTTGACTTTCGTCCACTCTTGTTTCAATTATTTTTGATGACTCCACTAATGCACACATGACTATAAACAAGATAACAAAATATGCATTATTCGTGCAGTTCCGGATGCTAATGTTGTTGCTTTTGCAGTGTTTTTTTCCAATATTAGGCTCTCAGATTCAACTCTGCTGAGGAGATGTATAATCTGCGTCCACATCCTGCCTCTATGGCAGTTGCTGCCATGGCGACGGCCTTGGCCCTCTAATGAATCTTGAAATGTCGAATCAAATATTTGCTCAGAGTCCTTTTCAGACAAGTAATAAAATAGGACTCTTGCAACAGGCTTTGTTTGGTCTTCATCTTTTGGCCATTCGCTGAGCTTTTCTCATAGTTTCAGGAATGACTGTCCACCGGGCCCTTGAAGAAAATATTTCTGCTTCTGGCTGAATGATTTGCAGTCCGGCCGGCCTTGATTTCCTCTCTGAGGCATTTGTGTATCCATCTGAATTCAACACCACATGCCCGCGCCTGGGTCAAGGTTTTGTGATATATCTTTGTGGTGATTTATGTGACTTATTGCATTTTAACCTTGGAAATGTAGTTCAATAACATTTTAAAAGTAGCCATAAGAGCTTACTCTTCCTCCCATGCTAAGGCCGAGGAGGTGAAGTATTGTCCCGCTGTCTCAATCAACCCCGGTGACCCAAGCACCTCTCCAGTTCCTCTCCTTATGTTTCCACTTTAGGAGGGATGATAGATCGTGTGTGTGTGTGTGTGTGTGTGGTGAGAGAGAGAGAGAGAATATACAAGTGTGCTTTTGACAAGAGGCAGGAAAGGGTTGTCTTATTGTCTAAGAAATGGGTGTTACTCTTCTTTCTAACTTGTGTTGTAAATCACTGGTTTATGTAATGGGTGTGTGTGAGTGTGCGTGTGTGTGTGTGCTTGTGTGTGTGTGGGTGTGTGTGTTAATTAGCTTGGCTAGCCTGACTGCGATTATGTCATACAACATGGTTTCCAGCTGTCCGAGTCTGCTGCATTTGATTTAGTTTTTTTTTTTTTTTTTCAAGAAAGTCATCCTTAACCACAGTGTGTGTGTGTGTGTGTGTGTGTGTGTGTGTGTGTGTGTGTGTGTGTGTGTGGTTTTTATGTGTCTATGCATGTGTAAACTATGTTTGTTTGTTTTAAATTTGTATTTAATTCTTTGTATAAAAGCGCACACTCAATAAACTCAGGTGGAGTGTCACCTCTTGGCCTGCAGTGCGAAGACATCATTTCTGTCAAATTGGCTAATGAAGCTCTAAACTTTTGGGGTCTTTTAATGATTGTGATTTGGGCCTGATTGAATACTGTGGCCCATCTCAAAGTTAAACCAAATGTATTTGGGCTGGGTCCCATTAAGGGGCTTAGATGTGAGCTTTGTCAAAGGACTGCAAATGTTTCAGCTGTAATGCAGGTGCACACACAGGGGCCCAAAATATCTGCAATCAGATTTTTTTGTACAAACTCACCATCTTTGAACCACAAGTACCAAACTGGATGAAACTGAATATTCAGTGTAACTTTATCGTGTAAACTCTGAGGTCTTTTAAAGTTAGGCATTACCACTGACATGAAAAACTGATCTTCAATTTCCTGCAGACTTAAATTCATCTAGTGTTTTGTTGACTCAGACTGATTGACTTGTTGTTGTCCTCTCCCACAGATGGTTTAACCATGCTACACTCCTGTTGCTTAATCAGATTCCAGGAAACAGTCCCCAAAAAAAAGAAAGATTAATGCTGTGTGTTTGAATGATTGTTTCCTCTTGTTGCAGTTAAAGTTGGGTTTCTGTCTGACAGGGCAGCGAGAGAGAAACTGTACTCAAGAGACTGAATGTCTGTCGCTGTCCCGCTCTCCTCTTTGCCCAACAGTGGGCAGACCCTTCTCACCCCAGACTCCCAGTCAGCCTTGACCACAGCAAGTTGAGTGAGTTGAGGCTCGTGGGGTGTTAAATTCTCCCATCCCTTTTTTTTTATAGGCTGCTCTGGTCAGGTCAGAGTTCACGGGAAAGCTTTGCTGAACCTGTCCGCACCAAGTGAGAGAACCTGATGACATGTTTCTCTCATGACTCGCCACTGAAATTGGAGTTTGCAGTTCTTCAGCGCAAGAAGAAGAGAGAATGTGTATCCACCTGTTAGACTGTCTTTAGGTGCTCAGTGAAGTGTTAACATTCAGTGCTCATCTCAGTGCTCAAGATTAGATCAGTTACTGAATGGTGCAACACACAATGAGTAAAAGTTTCCACCAAAATAGAATATTGGGCCAATATTTGCCAAAACCACCAGATGACTCAGGCCTTGGGGACACGATGCAACAGGACATTTCTCCCCCAGCAGTTATGACCAGTCTTTAATTTCCATTATGCTCGAGTTCCTTTTAGGTGCACGTCATTCTCTTTGGTTTTACCCCCATCTGCAAATATCACTCCTTTACTGTACGCTCATTTACCATTCATATAATTTGTCGTAAGTCATAAAATTCAACTCAACATTGACCGAGATGCCTGATTAACCCTTTCTTACTTGCATCCGATAAAAACTGTTTCTGTACAGCCTCTCTTTTGTCAAAGACAGCTTCCCTCCCTGTCTTAGCTGTGATAACGGTTGACCAGCTGTCAGTCATGTGTCCTACACCAGTTCAGCTGTACGAACGGAGGAATTTCGGAGGTTTTGTTTGTTGAAACCTTGCATCACCGTCTCATTAGCATCATTTAGTAACGCTGATGCAATCCGATTAAAAAGCTCTGTCATCAAAGCATCAAACTGAAGCCTTACTTGGCTTTGCGGTGGCTGTGGTGAAAAAGGGTAAAAAAAAGTTTGAAAGGTGTTTTATGAGTCTTTTTTTATTGCAATGTTTAATGCCCTATTAGCTTTCACTCTAATTGCTAACAAATGAAAGGTAGTGTGTGCTAATTTCTTTGTTTCCTGGGATAAAATCTTCAATAGCAGGAACCTCTGAAATCCTGAAAGCTGCTTTGTGAGGGGGAAAAAAGAAAAAGGGTAAGGGAGAATTTCAAAGATAAAAGGAGAACTTTTTGACGAATTGTCAGTTTGTTCCAGATGTGACATTTGTTTGCAGGGACTTGCTGCAGGTTGAGGGATTGTAAAATGAGGTGTGGAGCGCACAGGAAGGAGGATATTACTTTACTCTGCTGTGGCCTAAAAATCATATCAACCAACCAGCACAAACTCATATGAACAAACTTGCAGTACATCCCTGGGATACACTCAAGCCGTACTGAACATTGTTTTTTAAAGTCCCAAAACAATGACTTCATCGTTCAGTGGGAAGCTTTTCTGTCCTGGCAAATATTGACTCTGGTGGTGAGGAGGCTGAGCACCCAGCCTCCCAATTTCCCCTTAAATCCCTCTTCCTTTCTTTTTATTTCTCTTTCTGTCCTTTACTTTTGTCCTTTTTTCTTAACCAAAACCTGGAAGTCATTTATGAAGTCGGGATGGGGTTTCTCCCATCCAGAGGTGGATATTTGAGAAGAGCTCATCGAGGAGGGACTCCAGTTTGACGTCCCACACCTCCCATCAAGGGAATTGCGTCAGAGCGAAACCGAAGATCTCAGAGCTGGAACCAGCTGTGGGTCAGTGTTTGGCTTTAACCAAACCTAGTTACTAAAGCAGAGACAGTGTTTACCACATTCATATTCTTGTTAACCATCGGCGTCCTAAAGTTACCAAGTGGAAACAGGTGTTGTGATGTGCTTCATTATCAGTGCTGAGACAACATACAAGCGAGTATGAGGGATGTGAGGGGCAACCGCAAATATACTGGCATTGTTCAGCACTACTTTTTACTCTCAGCAGCCTGTATTGCATTCTATGATGGGTTTAACTTAAGTAAAGTCAGGAGCAAGAAAAAGAGGAATATGGAGTTTCCATTTATTGAATTAAGAGAAATTTATTTGTGCCGAGTTTAGGCATGATATTTATTACAGTCCGGCTTAGCTTGAAATAAGGAATTGTTGAGTCAGTTTTGAGGGAATCAAATCCAAATATTCAGTCATCTAAAGTACTCTCCAAAGGGTAAGAAAAAAGAGTTTCTCAGAGAAGGTCCAACCTTTATCCTGTTTCTGTTTCCGGGAGTCCTGTTAATCTTGAATTTGTGCCTCAGCTGCAAGCGTTAACTTCCTCTCCTCTTACCTCCCACATTTGTCAAATAAACTGGATTAGGGGTAGGAGACGGTGGGTTTTTACTGTCATTGTTCTTTCTCATCGTGAGCTACCTAAACAGGATTAAGGGAAAACATCCTATTCTGATACATCTGCACTCTTTGTGGTGGTGTGTGCCTTTGAGTTTCCAAAGAGGGAATGTTTAATGAATAAAATGAGGGTATAGAAAAAATATAGCAAATATCAGGAGGTTATAAAAGAGCTGATATGATGTACTGTTTTGATGTTTTGGTTGTGTTGAGCCATAAAGCCCTAACATTACACGTTTTACAGGGGGTGTTGTTCTGTAGGCCCATTCCCCAAGGCCTGCTAATCATTGAGGGCTTGAAGTTGGAGAATGCAGCCTAGATTCCTCGTGCATGAGAGAGGATAGGGTCCAAAGAGGGAAGAGAGGGGGGAAAAACACAGATCTACAAGTGTGTGAGCCTCCAGGGTTTGTATAAGACGGAGCGACATATCAGTTTCACCGGTTAAGGGTCGCAACCCCGTAGATGAAACGAGCAGAGGTGGGGCAGAAGGTCGAACAAGCCTCAAGTCCAGAAAAAGACAAGTTTGGAACGGACGAAGGGAGAAATGAGCGAGCAAGTGGGGAGAGAGAGTAGGAGGGAGGAGATGTTATTAACCTCTGTTGTTTTCCCCTCGTATTGTCATTTCCTCTGCAGCTGGTCCCGGGTTGAGAGGGAAAGAAAAACACAACCGAGGAGATCAGAAATCTAAACAACGGTGCTGCCAGTGGGCTGGGTGTTCCTCACTTCTCACACATCTGTAATAAAACACATTGTCTGATTTCGTAATGTGCTGCTAATGAAGGTGAAGAGAAGGCCAGACAGGAGAAAAATGCACAGATGTAATGCAGTCCGTATGTTCAGTAAAACAGTATAGCGCGCCAAGGAATTACAAAGGTCAAACTTGATACAAATCAGAAATATATTTATTTGGTGGGTCAGGAATTTGATCTCCATAGTCTACAACAAACTGTTTACTTCTCAGCTATTTCATGCATGGAAACAGTTTTGTTTCGCTGTTTCTTAAATAGGCCTCAGCATGTAGTGTGACAAGCGCAGTTCCACAGATTTATTGCACTGCCTTGGCCCTCGACAGAGATCTACATCAACTCCTTGTTTCCTCTCAGGTCAGGTCACTGGAGTTTAACCCGACAGTTTCGAGGTCACGACTCCATTAAAGTACAACAAGGCAGCGAGTCTCTTTTGGACCTCTCACCCTCATAAAAATATACACTCAAGAACAATCATGTGCGTGCTGTCACACACCAGACACCATCCAGCACTGATGCCAAATTTTGACATAGTTGGGATACCTGTAGCATGTCATCCTCCACACGGTGATCAAGGCTCCTGTTGCTTCACAATAAAAGCCTCCTGCTGGTTTGCCAGTGGAAGCATTTTAACATGAAGTAGCAGAAGCAATTTTTGGTTTGTTTACTATAAAGAAGTATACTTTCTGCATCTTCTTTCTGATATCAGAATAGGGGGTCAGGAGAAAGGCGGTGTTTGAACCTCTCAAGTTTTATTTTCTCATTTTACACGCATCCCTCTTTTGAGTAAGATCTCAACACCACGAATGTCTTCATGAAAAGTCCCCCAAATATTCATATGATCTATTACATTACATTTTAAAGACAAATACAAGACATGAATTATTGAAGAGAGATTAAGGAGGCAGAGAGATGCAACCAGCCAGCCAGGAGATATGAAAGCATGTTCTTTTTCCATTCTCATCAGTTATAAGCACTTTTATACAGCAGTTATGTCTCTGATAGTAGTCCCAGTGCAGGAATGAGGGAGTGAGGCAACAGAGGCTGCCTTATACAGCATTAAAAGTCGAGCACAGGGAGACTTTCTCTGTAGTTTTCTGCCTGGCTACACATGTTGAGACACCATGGGTCACTTCAGTTGTTTCCTGCTGCGAGGCTGCTCCGATCACAACTCTACACACTGCAATGCATGTAATGAGTGCTACATCGAGCCAGCACAATGGGGCATTTAAGGTCCTACTCTGCCCCAGGTCATTATTGATGCAAATGTGTTGCATGTATGACAGAGAAATCTGCACTTTACAGCTCATTTGGAGTAGAGCCACGAACTGATCAAGGACTTTTTATTGATGTTCTTTGCACTATTACCGTATTTTTCGGAATATAAAGCAAACTTAAAATCTTTAAATTTTCTCAAAAATCGACAGTGCGCCTTATAACCTGGTGCGCTTTATGTACGAATTCTGGTTGTGGTTACTGACCTCGAACCGATTTTATGTGGTACATGGAGCTAAAAATCGCTTAAAATGTTTTACTATGACTTTGGTAAGCTTACAAAGCCGCGCTGCTTGATGGATTGTTGGAGCATCATGGCCACCGTACTCAGGAGCCTTGCGGAGTGATACGTACTGTGCGTAATGCGCTTTATAGTCCGGTGCGCATTATATATGAAAAAAGATCGAAAATAGACGATTCATTGACAGTGTGCCTTATAATCCAGTGCACCCTATAGTGTGGAAAATACGGTACATTATATTATTTTTTAATGATATGCAGGAGAGACACAGATAAATATGAACCTTCTGTTGGAAATTTATTAAACACATTAGGCTCATAGATTTTGTCTGTATTGCTTCTCTTGTGAACGACCTCTGGCCTCCTTCAAAGCTGCTTGGCTCTTCAAAGGATACTACTTGGCTCAGGTTCACAAAGCCTCGTCATCAGTGCCGCTAAACTGGCTCATTCAGAGTCCACTGCATCTCTCATGCTGCCTGGAGTTTGGCAGGTAAAGAAGCCAAAGTTATGGAAGTCATTAAAATTCCTTGGGAACATGCGGACCCTTGTTTATTTTTCCGCCCAGGCAGGGAGGGTGGAGAGCTGCCAGGACGCTGCACTGTCCCTCTGTCAGCACGAAGGAGAGTGGACAGAGTGTGAGAGGAAAGGAGGACCCGATGGTGGATGAGGGGGATGAAAGACAGATGAGGGGAGAGGGGAGGAGTGAATAAGGCGGAGGACAGGCCGATGCAGGGACGAAGGGATGGAAGGAGAGCGGAAGTGGTTGAAAGAGGCAAATGGAGGATGAAGGGAGAGCGAGAGGAGGAGGTGAGGCAGACACCCTCTACTGGATGTCAGACAAAGAGTCGGACAAATGAGCATTGAGGTTTCAGTGAGCCGTACAGGAAGAGGATTAGAGACGGATGGATTCACACACAGGCTGGAGGGGAGTGGAGGGAGGGAAGGAGTCAGACGAGGGAGATATAATAGCTACATTTTGTCCAACTGTCAAGTACAGTGTAGTCAAACCTTTAAAATGTCACAAAAAATCAAATCAAAGTTTATCAGTGTTTTATTGGTTGGGTTAAAGTAATGGCCTTCATGGCCTTAAAATGAATTCAGTAGTAAGAGACTGAAACATGTGCCATATTCTTCCATCATTTCTATTTAGGCACATATTAGTTGGGGGAAAATCTGATTGAACCCAACTGATTGGAAAAGAGCAGACAAAGAACGGGCAAAAAAAAGTTAATATAAGTGTATCCACCTTATTGTCCAGGACCCATAATACTGTAAGTGTGAATTATCCAACGTATTGAAGTCTGGTGGGCTGTTCACTCGCATTATTTTTTTCCACAGTAAAATCTCTGAAGCACACCTGTAGCACACCATAACTGTCACAGGTGGCAGTTCAGGGAAAAAAATGACCAGAACTGGTGCCTGTAATTCAAGTATCACGGGACTCTGTTGGAAAAAGGTGATGTCATGTCTTTGTGTGTGCCAGTTTAGAAGCACTCAAAGTGTGATCTAATGATAGCTGTGGGGTTGTTTGCCCGTTTCTAGCACTGTCTACTAACAAAGCACAAGCACACAGTCCTGAATAAGCAAATAAATGAAAATCGTGAGTTTGAAACTCTAAATAGATCAAGAATTTTTTTCTCTCTCTTTACTTAAATTATAATTGTTGTGCTGGAGAGAAATAGTTGAAGCTATGAGGGAGCTTTAAAACTGACAAAACCATCTAATCAGACCTTCAGATAATTTCCCCTTCACATCCTGAGCTGGTCATTCCACACCAGTGTCCTCTGCTAAAGCCATCCAGCATTGCCGGCTGTTAAAAAGAGACCTCTGATGGTGTCTCATTTTCCTTGACGAGTTAGTTCCTCCATTTGCGATACACGGTCATGCTTTACGTCGCTCACCAACTGGCCATAAATCTCCTTCGCCTTCATTTTTAAATGTGGAAAGATCCCTTCATGCTCCTCTTTAAACACCAGATCCAAGAAAGGCCCGCTGCGATGGTGGGCGTTTTTTTGTTTGATTGGTTAAACAGAGGGGATGACTTGAAAGGAATATTGGTTGAGTGTTACAGCAGGAGGAACTGATACTATAATGCACTACTGTACATGTGTGAGTGTCTGCATGACACAAAACCAGAAATGACGAGTCTGCCGGTTCCATCAGGCACCTTGTAAACTGACTGAATTCACTACCTCTTCTTTTTCTCCTCCGCTGACAGGATTCAGTTTACCATCTCATCTGACAGTAGTTTGATTGCAGCGGTGAGGCCAACTGCTGTGTTGTGTGTCCCATCCATTTCTCTTTCTGTCATTCTTTATCTAATAACCAATGATAATGGATGAGGCAATTGTAACCACACCAGTGGGGAGGGAATGAAGGATGAGGGTGGTGCTGTCAGCCCAGGAGAATAAAGAGGTGGAGAGACTGAGACAGAGAGGAGAGTTGAGGAATTTCTCAGCGCATAGCTGTGGTATCGCCTTGCGCAGCTGAAAAATGTATCAAAGCGATCGCTCTCGCTGCCGATACTCCCCTCATCATGGGCCAGCAGACAGCAGAGATTTCAGCAACAGGCCTACAGCGAGGTTGCTCCTTCTCCATCCCTCTTTTCCCTTCTCTCAATTTCCCTGTGTTTGATCGTGCTAATTGAAAGTGACACTGCAATGTGGACCCCGAGGGTGATCCTAGCATTTACCTGCCTGGTGGACAAATCGGTGGCTAATTGAGACGTAACACGAGAACCTGCGTCTCCGTCCCATCTAAATGTTCCCCCCGCAGAAGGTTGTGACCTTTTGACATAGATCCAGCTGTCCGACTACATGTCTGTGATGTCAGTTTAAATAATTACGTGGCACATCTGCAAAGCTGACATCAGTAGATTGGGTCAGAGGCATTTCTAAATACCAAAGACATGAAGTTGTTTGGCAATAACAAATTTCAGTGGTTTGTCGAGGTAGTCTGCTGGTCTGCTGGACCGCTGAAACTATCTGTCTTTATCCCCATTTGTAACGTAAAGACCAACAATTTTTACAGTTTTTGTATTCTAATAGGAGAGGTGTGGGAAGAAACAATGACAGTTGAGTTTTTACCCCACCTGTGAGGTCAACGTGGAGTGTGGCTGTGAATGTGCCCTTGAGCCAGTCACTTTAAAGCAATGATGGCTTAATTGTCACTGTGTGCAGCACTCATGCAGTATGCTGATTGGTGCTGATGGTGACATGCATAAGACAGATAGATTAAATTGAAATTTTGCCCTCGATAACTTTAGATAAAATACTTTTTTCCACATAAAATATCTTCTGATTTGCCTCAAAAAGTTAGAAAATGTCAAATTCTCAGACCAGCGAGCTGGGCCAAGTGGACCTGACGCTGATGCAAAGTGACATGCTGTAGTTGAATGTAACCATTAGCCCGCAAGAGTTTTTCTTGAATTAACGTCTGAGTGATCCTTGTCCTGGCAGGAAAATGATCAGACAGCTAAGCTTGAAGGTAGAAACGAGAATCCCCCGTGCTGTATGATTGCGTAATCCTTCCCTTTGCCTGCTTTGCTCTCGTTCTGCCTTTTTAACTGTCTGGCTTAAAAGATATCTGTCATCAGACCCTTCTGCCTTTCCCCCCGTCTGTCTCAGGCTGACAATGACGCGTGACACGTGTGATGGTTACAGATATGCCGCAAGTCAACAACGGAGAACCCAAAGATCCTCCTGTCAAGATGCCAAATAGACAAAAGAGCAAGTCAGCTTTCAGACAAAACAAACCAGGTGAATACTATGTGTAAGCACTATTTCTCTTTGCTGCTAAAAATATGGTGTTAAGCTCCTACCTGCTAAGATGTGAAGAAGAGGTTTGTTTATTGAAAAGCTCACTTCTCAGACCAAAGTATGCACACATGTGACATCACCTGTAAGTTGAAAGGATGTTTCTAAAGTTGGATTTGGGTTTTAATGCTTGTCGCCATCATGTAAGATGTGCAAAACAAGTAGCTACTACAGTTCAGTTCAAGTTAAGTTTTAAGTTTAAGTTTGATCTGAGTTTAAGTTCAGATTTCTTTAAATCAAGCAAAATATACCTGTTTATTTTTTGTTTTTGATTATTTCTAAAAGGCACTGAGCAAGATAATTACTTTTAACTATGAAACCAAGTTGCTTCAGTACAGTCAGAAGGAGCATCCAGCAGCTCTTTGGGGAACTGCTGTTTTTTATTTACTTTAGCACTCAGCTGTGGCGATTGTCACTCGCTTCAAAGTTTTCCTTCCTGATTGCATCACGAGGTCTTGGTATCCCTGGCGACTGTGAGTCATGTAGCACACTGAGTTGCCACAATGATAAGCTGCCTCTCTTTGGGCATCCTTTAAGCTCTTCCTGACAAACTGGCAGTGTGTATGTGCAATGGCGCTTCAGTGGGAGTGTGCAGGGTGTGTGAGGAAACAGCTGGACCTACTTGTACAAACATAGACAAGAAACTCATCCACAGTGATCCAGTTGTTAATGAGTGTGAGGCCATTTGTGTTTAGTCCCTTGAAGTTCTAAGTATAGTATGTTCTCATTTAAATCTGAGGGAAACATTTTAATTTCCTACTGCTTTCTGTATCTTTAAGGCCTAAAAGTATAAATTTGAGAATGAAAACATCATATGAATTTGCCCGAGTGGACATGTGATGCTGGGAAGATTGCAGCTTTCCCATGCACCCAAAAGCTAAATACACTGATTTAGTAAGAATGTCAGATCTGAGAAAAATACAATTTCATAGTCTTTAGTGACATGAGTGCCATTTCAGGCTCTGTCCTGATGTAAATAGTTCACTAGTTCTTCCTTCTTTCCTTAGCATTACGTTACTTGGTCAATAAAGCATCATTCTTGCACAGAACACTGGAAACAATTTACCATTTTTACTTTTTTCATGCAAGTCCAAATGATTTGTCAAGATATCGCCTGTTATATAAAGAGAAGAGAGCCTAAACAATGGTGAAAGGAAGAGAAAGTGCAGATCAAGGAGGCAAAGGAGATGAAAGGAGAGAACATAAAGAGTAGTGAGACGGCGGAAAGGAAGAAAGGGTATCTATAAATCCCAGACTCTGGAGTATTTTTCTCCTCCTTGGTGGTCTAATTATATAGAGTCTGTATAGATCAGTGAAGCTTACCGCTATGATTTTGTTGCAGGAGAAACACTGATAATTGGCCTTACTCAGGGTCATATGGACTTCTGCTGTTTAGGAGTTTATGAATGAAAGTTCTGCTACATCATGAGCCCCGAATCTCTTTGATGTTGGAGAAGAATTTCCTACAGTCGATAAAATGACTCCTCTGAAATGAAGTATGCTCGCTCAGTGGTCAAAGCAATCAGGACACGGACTACTGCACATGAATGCATACACCACAAGGACACACACACACACACACACACGCACAACCTCTGACACACTTGGTTTCAACAGAAAGTTGTGACTTCTGGCTAAGTGCCACTGTCCCCCTGCTGGACCCCACATCCTGTCAGGAAGCTTGTCCTTCCTTCACACACACACACACACACACACATCCATATGTGTGACTGTCAGAGAGGGACAGAGAGGCTGTGAAGCGCTGCAGGCTGCACATTTGGACAACTGCAAAACAACAGCGATAAGGAGACAGGGACAAAACTGTATCAATAGAATTAATTACGAAGACCACAAATGAGAGGAAATGGGGCCTAAATTAGTGCAGGACCTCTTAGGAGAGAGCTCTGACCTCCCTGTTGAGGCCCCGGCATCCTGGAAGTATCTTTAGATAATCATTGTTGCTTCAAGCAGAGTTAAGATGATCTGTCCACCAAGATAATTTTGAGAAGCAGAGTTACAAAGTTAGATTTCAAAGAAACCAGATAAACACAAACGGTAAAAACACTTTCTGAAAGTCTTTTTGTTGGTTTCCCGTAATTAAAGATCTCACCTTGCTACACTGATTTACAGTAAAGCTCAACATGTGGTCAGTACACCACGACATCAATACTGTTGGGTGTGGTTATAGAATTCAGAGCACAGTGAAACAATGCTTTTCATTTGAAGAATATAAAAAATATACTCAGATAAAGCGATATTCTAAAGTGATAAAGGTTGCAACTCGCAGTGATTTTCTCCCTTAATGACTTAGTTTAAAATGACTGAAAGTTTAATATGGCCACAACAGCTTCCAAGGTAACAGAAAGAGATTTCTTCTCAGTGCTTGTTTTGTACAGGCAATATTAAACTTATCATAAATCAAAACAGGGAAGCCAACATTTATGGCACAGGAAACAAAAATATGTTCTCTTTTCGTTAATAAATCAGTATTTAATGATAAAAAATTATCAACTCATCAAATATACTTTTGTGAATGTGTTGCTTTTATCAAGCATTACTGAAATATTGGATATTAAATTCATTAAAACATACCATATTCAACCCATATTCAACTCTGTGCGTGCTCAAGATAAGCGGGTTAGAAAATGGATGGATGGATGTTCATTCCTCTCGACACGCACACTCGTACGTTAAACAGCTACTACAAGCACCAGCTGAATGGGCGTCTTCCCTCTTCAAAATTAAATTCCTTTTATCTCCAGCCATGTTTAGTGGACTCCACGACAGCGAAACTCAGTGTATGAATTGTTGACAAGGTGAGGAAGGATGCCAGTGGCCTGTGCTGCGAGACGCCTGACCTCCTGGATATCATCAGCATCAGTTGCTGCCACTTTCCTTTCCATGATGGATGCTTTGTATGGATTTGTGTCACAACCTCCTGAGGTTCGAGCCTGACAGGCCCGGAAACATGGAGGGGCTCGCTCACACACACACACACACACACACGCACACGCACACACGCACACACACACACACAAACTGGAGACTCTTTTCCCTCTGCTCTGATAGCATGTCATTGAGCGGTCAGATGTGATAGAAGGGGTCAAAGCCCAGCACAGTGACAGTGACTCAGTAAGAACAACTCTGCTAGTTTCCTTTCCTGTTGTGGTAGAGACACGCTGAGATTTCCTTTCAAATAAAACAAGAACTCATCAAAGCCTGCTGGCTGCTTTCCACTCTGTGTAGACCACCCATTTGATCCACATGGGTCCACGCTGTTGTCAAGGAAGTCTTGCCCAGAGAGCAGCTTTAAGGACACTATCAGTTTTTTTTTTTAAGAAAATAGTTCCTTTATCTGTCTCTAGATGTTTAACCTTCTAGATGTGTCCCAGCTTTGTCAGTTAATCAAGTGTCTGTTTTAATCACAGTCGACCCGCTAACTTGACTGGTTAATGATCTTTTTAAAGGGTAACGAGCAGTTGGACATCAATCCTTGCTGGCATCTGTGTTTTATTTCACTGATAAGATAGTGTCTTCCGTTCAGCGTCTTTTCACAGAGAAGGTAAAGCAGCTTTCTGTCAGCACACCACTATCTATTGGCCCAGGCAGGAGGTGGTGGTGATCCGGGTTGGGTTGATGACAGGGAAGGTAGTTGCCACAGTGCAGGAACATCATAAAAGCAACAATAGTGTAAAGATATGGGAGAAGAAGTGAACTGCTAAGGCTTGATATTTCATATTTTGTCTGTCTGTGTGTCTGCCGACCAAGAAGCAAAAGCGAAGTCTCTATCTATCTAGCCCATCAAGATAAGCAGCTGTTGTATGGCAGGACCATGGCAGAGACAGAAGAGAACAGCATTAGTAATAAAATGCTGTGAATGCTTCTTTATATACTATATGTTTGAGGTGTAATATATAGGCTGTGTGATACTACTGAACCATTTCTATACTACGTGTGATCACACTGTCTAATCCTGGTTCATCCCTGTTATTCTTATAAGCACAAAGCAGTGAAACACACCTTAGCTTTTACTTCTTCCTCGCCTGGTTCCACCTTTCATCTTGGCAGAATGCACTTTTACAAAACACAGAGGAAAATGCCCGAAGTCCAAGTGGTCAGAGGTTTCTTCAGCCAACGAAACATCTAAATGCCACTTTTTAATGCGCAGATGTGGGCGTCTTTACCCTTGACTGACCTTTTGAGGCCGCTCAGTCTCGGCCCTCATTTTGATACAGAGCTGCTCCTCCATTGTTGGTTTGTTCTCTCTCACTGTTTCTGGAGCCCTAAGGTGAATGAAAAGGCCTTTTGTGGGGGCCGGTTGTTTGTGTGGTCACCCTGCGCTCAGGCTCCGACCTGTGTGGTGGAACAACATTAGAGGCCCATTGGATACTGGTGGGATGAGTTTATTTCATAACTGCTCTGTCTTCTTGTGAAATCGAAGCTAGAAGTGACACTTTTTATGTCTCTTACTGAACTTCAGGAGGGTTTTAGGGATACAAATCCAAGTTCAGATCATCGGATCAACACAGTTTGTCCTTTACAGGCAGTGGGAAACACTTGCATTTGGTGAGGGGTTTCTTTGATGCCTGTGATCTTTTGTCATACGTCTCTGCTTTGAATAAGGCATGAAGCGTGCATGAAGTGAAGCATATGCAGCTGCTAAATCCTACTTTCTCTCCCTCACTGTTGCCTTCATCCCCGCTCTCGCTTTCTATCTCACTTTTATGTCTGTTTTTGCCCCGCTGTCTTGGTTTCTCCCTCTTTTCTGCTGGGGTGGGGTCGCCACATGCACTGAGTGTTTGTTTGGAGTTGCCATAGTAACTCATGTGAGTATGGGACTGTTTGTGTGCTCATGCCCCTGTGTGTATATTTGTGTGTGTGTGTGTGTGTGTGTGTGTGTGTGTGTGTGTGTGTGTGTGTGTGTGTGTGTGTGTGTGTGTGTGTCTTTGTACTGGTGCGATGGGGCTGTGAGCTCTGCTTCATGCGTAATGACCTCATCCAGACACAGACCCCGACATATCGAATCCGTCTGCTTCCAAGGATTGTGTAATGGATAGATCCCAAACACACACACACACACACACACATACACACACACACACACAGCAGCTCTCTGGCCAACGCCCCCTCAGTGTTGTGCCTCGTTGCTTGACCACGGACGAGTCATGGGGCCCGTACGCGCAGCAACAATAGTACAACTCCATTTGACAGCAGCACAATGTGAAAGTGCTTGATAATTTGATTTCTCATCAAGCATAAGTGTGGAATTAGATTTATTTGTGGGGAATTCTGAATCACACGTCTATTCGTAAAAGGGTAAGGAAAGTTCATGAACTGCCTGTGAACCCTCGATCTTTAACGCTCTTCATCAGCCGTACGAGGTGTATTTCACTGTTTCACGTTGTTACGAAACCGCTCCCTACTCCCACCTTATCACCCGGGGTCAAACACTTGACGTTCCTCAGCCGCTAATCTCGGTTAGTATGAAGATGTGGAACACAGCCCAACTGTTGATGTGCATTTATTACAGCTGAGAGTCAAGTCCGTGGCAAGAAATTTTCTTCAGTGTGGAAAAGAATGTTGCTTTCTCTGAGGGGAAAAGTTCTGCTTCATTGCGCAAAGATTTCTGGAAGATCTATTTTCCCCCAAAGCATAAACGTACACAGTTATTAAAGGCCTCATTATTGATCTGCCATGTGACTGTGGTCTTCCATGACAAGGCTGTATTCAGTGTAAAAAGGGCACATTCACAAACACTGCCACAATGCATGCTCAAGTAGATGGATCATTGCCGCCACATTCAGTTCAGTTCATTGGTTGTTCCTCAAAAATTCTTTCGCTTTTTGCACTCACTGTTCTCAATAAAGTTGAGTAAAATAAATTGGTCACATTTGGACACACTTGACTATTTTTCTGTCACATGCAGCTTTTCGAGTCTTATTTCATATTGGAGTGAATGAAAAACTTATTTGTGGTTGTCACGAGGAATCTGGGATTAAAAACATCCATCAACTCAAGCGACAATACACAAATCCCCCCCAAAGCCAGTGTTGTGCTGCATGGATAATTTGCCAATCTGTTCCCACATGTCAGTTCAGGCAAAGTGTGTGCTCACCTGGCGCAGACGGGGGCTCAGATTGGCATGGAGGGACTGGCACAGAAACCATTTGCCTTGGAAATGAACCGCTAAGCTTTACGGCGCCACAAACTTCCTCCCTCAAAGCTGCAGTTGTTTGCTTTCAGTTGTCTGTTTCGGGGCATCAAAGACAAATCCCTTTTTATGATATTATTAGATCAGATCCATTATTTAACCCACATATTCATTTGTTCCCCAGCACACAAAATGAAACTTTTCATTCCGATGTAAAGTATCTGCTGTAGTAGTGACACGCAGTCCTTCATTCTGCAGCTTTTACCTTTGAGACTGCCAAAAAAATAACTCAATTATCTGTTGCAAATCCAGGACAGATACAGTATATTCTTGTCCTTTACTGCAGGGAGTCTATATCAGCTCCTGCAGCATAGAGAGGGATCTCTCCAGGGGTTTTTGTAAATATAAAAAAAGCTTACAAAAGGTTTCTGTGAGCAACTTTTGTGCTCAAAGCCAAAGAGAACCTGCAGCTTTTTGTCCATGAAAACTGGGTCTCGATTACACTACTCATCTTTTTTGATACATCAAAATAGCTAAATGAGCAAAATGACTGACTCAGAGTTGCCAGTGGAGGAGTTAAGATGTGAGGTATGCATAAAAAAAAATCTTCCTCCTTATTGGAGTCATAACAGATTAGGCAGGATACACCTGTGTTTATATTCACTGTGACTCACACTTTATGAGCACATCATAATCTTTGACATCTATCATTAATAAACCAGAATTTGCCTGAGAATAACTTAGTTTGTACATTTTCCTCAGTATTATATCCAGTGATAGTCGTATGTGCAGCTACATACAGATTGCAAATGTAAACTGCTAATAGTTTATTATATGTAATATTCTTCATGTGCAGTATCTTTTTTCTTGGAAATAGTTTGTCATCAATGCAAATGTCTCAGACTTCATTCTCTTTCATGCAGCAATTCCTGTGTACTACTTTATCTTATCTTGTTACATTTTTTTACTTTACTTTGGGATTAGTTGTTCATGGTCATATTCGTAATAGCAAATCTGGCTCACTTTGAATGATATAAGTAGTTCAGTTGGTGTGTGATGTTAAAAAGCCAATGGTTAGAGTAAAGGCTACTTATGTACTTATATGTCGTGTGAGTAATAGATAGATAGATAGATAGATACTTTATTGATCTCCATGAGAAATTTACATTTCCAGCAGCTTAAATATAGGAATA
>JBAJHX010000051.1:8475593-8520418 GCA_037176925.1 Amniataba percoides
GCATATGAGTGTGAGGGGGGGTTAAAGCTTGGAGGGAGGTGTGTAACTTTATTTTGGTGAGGCTACAGCTGTTACGACCGGCCACGCAGAATCCCACTCATTCAGGAAATCTCAGGCATGAGCTTCTGCTGTCCATCACGACTGCTCAGATGTGTTTCTGAGCACTGCGGCTGACCAACTGACATTTACTTTTCATTTACTTTTGGTTATTGTGGCATCTTTAAGTAGGTGCAACAGAAGAATAAGTACAACATGTGAAGGAATCGAAGCTGAGGCAGCGTGACGAATTGATGACATACAAATATCGTACGATAGCAGTTCCTTAGGTCAGCTTTCTTATTGTAATCACAGATCATGCCTTTATTTTTATATTACAGCACTGCTCCCATCACTAACCCATCATTTTGAGGTTTTATCCCTGTGCACAGCTAACTCAGTAAGCAGAACAGTGCAGGCAAGCGGGAGGATGAATTCAATATCGGGTTACATAACTCTGCTCTGCCCAGCTGCCTTCAATCAAAGGGGATTTTTTTGGACAGCTTTTATTCATTTTCGTGGTATAAATCACAGCTTTAGTAGTGGGAATAGGTAGAGAGTGGGATTTTTCCTGTTCCTATTCTCTGCCCTACAGATAACAGTTTGGATTTTTTTTCCAAGGCAAAACTTTAGCACATGAAATGTGCACGTTTCCTTCCCTACTGTTTCCTGAAATCTTTATCTTTATGTGTGCGACTTGCCACATCTACGTAACACGGAGATCATCTGCATAGAGGGATTGTGACAGAGAAACTAGTTAATATCCCCAATTAGAAAGATCTTAGGTGGGAAAAGCAAACACTGAGTTATCACTGTTGGGGTAAATGTAAGGTCTATCAATGAATAATTGTGATGTGGGCTTTCTTGTAACGTCACCTGTTATGAAGTAATGATAAGATGATGATAAGACTAGTAAGGGTGGCTTTGTTTAAGGCCGTTGGTAATCCTTTTAAAAATAAGAGTTTAATGTTGCTGCTGGATTACTTTCATATTTAAATTAGCACAGTTGTATTAGTTACAAGACAGTAAACACCAAGTCTTAACACAGAGGTTTTCTTCCACAGAAAACAGGTGGTTATGAGAGAAAAAACACCACAATACACATTCATCCACTTGAGAGGATTTCTTTGAACTCAGTGTTTGTTTGGTCTGAGAACGACTCTCCTATACACTGAGCTCTGTGTCACTCCGCTAATCTCAACCATCTTTTTAAGTGGCATTTGACCTTTGTGAGTAGCTTAGCAGCATGTGCAGACCAGATCACTTCTCATCCCCCAGCTTCCCATCGTACAGAGCTAAGAGCAGAGGAGGCTGAAAGGGGAAACAGAGTCACTTTTGGCAGAATAACCCCTAAATTTTGATCCTCATGTTGTCGGATGACCACTGGGCTTTTGAAGATGGAAAGCAGCGGGATGCCTTTCTTAAACTCTTTCTTGCTCTCTCTCTCTCATTCCTCTGCTCCTCAAGCCAAGACACCATCTGGTATAGCTCCCATAAGCCCCGCCTCTCCTTAATACACCACCAGCTTATCCTTCGCTACTACTGAAAAAGAAGCAGCATTGCAAGGGATCCTAGAAAATGTAGTTTTATATATTTTGTCTATCAGCTCTCTGCCTCTGAATTCATTATGTCTCTACCAAGGAGATGTGTTTTTTTAGTTTTTAGGATATCTTTAAAAAATGGTTAGGCAACAAAAAGTGTTTTTTTATTTTTTGGTAAAGTGAAAAGTGATTTTATATTTTAAAGCGAACAAAAAAATGTGTTTTCTTTATTGGCTTTATTGTCAGGTTCATCTAAAGTTTGTCCTGTATCACAAACTTTTTCAGTTGCATGACATAACAAACTTTGTCAGATGTTCAAATGTATTTCCCTTTGCCTTTATTGGCCGTGTCCCTTGGCATGACAACAAGGCGCTGAGCAGGTCAGTTATTCTTGTTGCTTTTACTTTAACAATTCCTGTATCCTGCAGAAATGCTTGTTGTCAAGCCAGATGACCTGAGAATGAACAGTGGGAGTGAAGCTCCTCACCAGTCAAGGCCTGGATGTTGAAACAAAAGTGCTCCCGTCCTTCTCGTACACTTTGTTGGGTGGCGTGTCAGTGTGACCTGAGTTTTGCTTACGTGCGGCAGTGATACAATGTGTGTATGGAACAAAACTCTGCTGTCAGGACAGTGCAGGAGTTTGTGTTTTTTTTTCCAAATCAAAGAGAAGTATCTCTCTTTCATCCACCAATAACAGGGCTGTCCTATTCCTGTTTACTGTCATCAAAACATGATGGAAACTTGTCTGTAAATTTGTTAGTTTTCCATTAGTTTTTAAAATACTTTATAATTTTTCTTGAATGATAACAATAATTTAACTCAAACTGTTTGTGTTTTACTTGTTTAGGTACAGGGCACTATGGAAATGAAATTCCATTATGACATTATGAAACTTCATTTCGTAATATTTTCCTTGTGCATTTTGCTCTTCAAGCAAATCTGTTTTGCATCTTGATGTGTTATTTGCATGCCACTTTGTCATGACTGGTTTGAGTTCTGGTACACTCTGTTCTGTTTTAGACTTTTTTGCCATGAAATACTTTAAAACATCTGAAGAAATCTGAGGGTTTTCTTTTGTTAGTTTGTTTTTTAAAGGTAAACATAACAATGCTTCCACTTTCCCTCAAATGGCATGACGTGTTCTAACATGTCCTCTCTGTTGTCTTCTTCTTCTCAGGTGAGTGTCTGAGCAGCAGCCATAAAGCTTGCAAGTGAGGTAAAGAAGGCATGAGTGCGGACAGCCATCAGGGGGTGGTGACAACCCCTCCCCCGCCCAGTGGAGGGTCTAAGGAACGCTACTTCGACCGGATCAACGTCAACGATCCGGAGTACATCAGGGCCAGGAACATGTCGCCGGACCTCCGACAGGATTTCAATGTTCTGGAGCAGAAGAAACGCGTTACCCAGATCTTACAGAGCCCCGTAAGTCAAAAGGGGGAAATGGGGACAAGTCTTGTACAGGGAATATTTCTTTATACTCACACAGAATCTGAATCAAACATGATGACATGATATATTTGTTTTTTGCCTTTTGCCTGGAGACGTCACCATTCTAGGTTTCAGCTAAACCTGCTGTTTGCATTTGGTGTTAGACAAAACAAACAGGGCGAAAGAGATGAGGGTGGGTCTTTATGCCGCTTTAGATGCATATTTACTACACAGATGGTACCGAAACCTGTTAGGTGGGCAGATTGCTTTGTCATTTGAATGGTGTAATGCACAGAGATTAGAGAGTCCTGAAAGTTAGATAGGAACTGATTGCAGAAGTGCCCTCCCCTATTCATCACACCATTGATGCAGACAGGACTCCCTCAGAAGAGACAGGGTGCCCTCAAGCTGAGTTGAATTTCACAACATCCACAGCAGCATGGAGTGGTCATTAGCAGAGTCGCCTCAAGGTTCAAATCCATTTGCATGTTCTCATTGTTGGTTTTCTGTCGGTGCGCCAGATGACTCAACTGGCGAATCTGCATTTCCATTAGATGTGGATATGAGAGGAAATGTGTTGGCCCTGTAATAGACTGCTGACCTGCCCAGTGTGTGTACTTCACCTGCTCTTTGGTGTGTGCTGGAACACACTCCAGTCCCCTGTGACTCTGAACAGCACTACCATTTTAATACAATGAAGGAGGAGAAAACGTCCTCTATATTAGTCAATCTTTTGCTAGAGACAGTTTAGTTGAATGCAGAAGAAGCTATAGAGAACTTGCTGCAACCCGACAACCTTTCACCTCTCTGACTAATAGTTTGAGTAATTGGTTCCCATTTTCCCTTTCTGTCAGTTGCTATTCCCCAATCAAGAGATTTCTGAAGAAGTTACAGCAACGAGTGCATCACAGGCCGTTGGGTGTTTGTGCTTGTGTCGACGTGGTGACACTGACCGCAGAATCACAGCAGTCAGTGGCCTGCTAAAGCCCTAATATAACCACCAGCCACCACACCCTCGCTCAGAGAGCCCTGCCGCTGGAGCTCTCCAAGTGCCCTCCAGGCCAGAGGCTCTCATGTTGGGTCAGGTTTTGCTGAAGTAAACAACTCTGCGAGCGCAGGGCACATTTCGGCCAACATGCATAATGTTGTGGTTTGATTTTCTTTCCTCGGAGGTCTGGATTCTTCACTGTTGCTCCACTAGCCAAACTTAACTGAAGTGCAAGAGACACAGACGTCAGACGTTTCTGCCCTTTTGGGACCACACATATTAATCACTTAGGCACTTGTAGGGGATATTGTATCTTCGCCGTAGGTTTGTAGTCGGCCACGACCTCTGCAAAGATCAGAATGCTGTGCAGAGATAGTGATTATACCAAGGACTTACTCAAGGAAAGCACAAGCGTTAGGTTTGTTGAAACACTTGAACACAAACCTATGCCAGCTGGAGTTTACAAAGAAACACACCATATGCCATAGTTTTCTCACATTTATTGAGCATTTGCCATCCTTGTGCACGCTGAACTTTCCACTAACTCTGCACATTTCCTCATAAACAAGGTCAATCTCATGGGCTTACGAGAAGACAACATAGTCTTGTGTTATCTTGCTGTTTGTATTGTGCCCTTTGAACAGTTGCGTCACCTCATGTGGAGATTTTACAACAAGCCCCCTGCCTTTCAGTTCGGCCTACGCGGCATTAGGAATATTTACTCTGCACTATTGACTCAAGGCTGGTCTCTGACTGAAGTGCACCTCATCGTTTACAATTGGGTCTTACATTGGGAAAGGCAAGGTGTGTTTATGTCTCTATATGCATTTGTACTTTGCAATACACTTTGAAGGTTTTAGAGTACATAGGGACAGATTTATGGTGAAGTTAAAGTTAGGTAAAGGGTAAGATTAGACATTACACAGGCAGTGAATGTCATGAATGAATGCGCCTCTCAAGTGGGGTAATACATGTCTGGAAGTGTGTGTGTGTGTGAATGATATTGGGTTATGGCTGCCGTGGTTTGGCCCGTTCTTTTTAAGCTTTAAATGTGATCCGCATTCTGCACATGCTCACTGCGGTTTTCTTGGCACGCTGTGTTTCGTGCCAGATGTCTGTGAGGGCAGGAGCATGGTGCTGCTGATGCCGGTTTCCACTTGATACTCTGTGTGTGTCTATGGATGCGTCTGCGTGCGTGATTGAGCACCACAAGTGCAGTTAGGGGCAAGCAAATGAGGGAGTGCAGTTCAGGGCCCAGCTCTAAGCAGACAGTCGGCTGCGGCGCACTGTCGGGCCGTCTCTGAGCGTCTGTGGCTGAACCTCGCTGCCGTTTTCCTGTGTCTGGCACAGCTGGCTCCAGTGTGTCCTTATCAGCAGTGTGTGAGAGAGAGAAAGAGAGAGAGAGCTGCCCGGTGCGCCCATGAATCAGTTGTGCCACAAAGCAAAGGACACATAGCCTGACAAAAGCAGCTGACCATTGGTTCTGGTCTGGCGGTGTGTTCAAATGTGTGTTTTAAACAGCGCGTTAGTTCCACTTTGCTCTAGTTGTTGGTGTGTTTAACATATATCAGGGTAAGATGTCGATGTTTGGACTCACAACTTAACTGTTTTGGTTCAATCTTACTGTTGTCATTAACCTCGGTTATAGAAGCAGCACACGCCAGCTCTCAGACGAAACACTGATAAACCTGCGGTGCGATACGTGCAACAAATGAGCAGAACGTAGCGGAGCATTTAGCAGAGGAGCCAGATATTTTCTAAAAACGGAGTTAGAGGAGTGAGTAATGATGTCACATTCTTCAGGTGGCTGAAATGGGAGTCTAAATTACTGCCATGTATACCATTTTATGTTGAATACCTTTGGGTTTTTAGTAAAGGCTGTTTGTTACCATCAGCTATTATTATTAATCAGTTGGATGTCACCTGCAGCCATTATTTACCAGCACATCACACCATGTCTATGTATGTGTCAGCATGTGTGTTGCGCTTGCGGTCATACAGTGTTATGTATATCGGTCCCACCGCTTGATGTGGTTTTGAATGCGGGCCAACCAGCTCTCAGGCAGCAGCAACAGGTGGCTCCTTGAGGGCCTGCAGAGGGTTTTTTTAGCCGTTACATCGGGACATTTGGCCTCTCAGCTTTGGTTTACTCGCATTCATCAAACAACAACAAACACGCGTGTCACCAGCTGGACGAAGCACACGTGCCCCTCCATCACTCTCTTTTTTACCATTTTTCTGTTGCTCGGTTTCACATTCAGCAACAACACGAGTGTCACCGGATGTGTGTCCAAAATCCCTCTCTCTCTCTCTCTCTCTCTCTCTCTCTCTCTCTCTCTCTCTCTCTCTCTCTTTCCCTCTCTCTCCCCCTCCCTCTCTCTCTCTCCGTGTTTGTTTTCATTGCAGTGTTATGGGCCTGGTGGCGGATCCAGATTACATGTTTCTAGCGCTCAGATGGCAGGTTGTATTTAAAGTCAGACAAATATAGACCAGGGGGGACTGAATCAACTCCACTGACTTCATCCTCCGGCCTCATTCATGCCGCTGTTTGGGTCCCTTTCTGTTTTTTTTTTTACCTCTATACCCACCGGTTTGTGTGGGCACTTGCATTGCATGCCATGCCACAACAAAATGCATAGAGGCAAAGACAACAGAGAGGGAAAGTAACGCGCTTAGTCTGAGGTCACATGAAGTATATAACAGACAGAAATTCAGCTCAGTCCCATTGATGCGTTCACACAGGCATAAATATTGACCTCATTTTCACTTGCTGTGTTTTAAATCTCTTCTCTATAAATTAGAGCAAGATTTTGGATGCTAATGCTAACTGAATTTAAAACACAGAAACTCCCACATTTATATATAGAAATTTCAATTATATTAGCTTTTGAAAGTAACAGTAGAACTTACATATTAAGAAGCTGCTCTGGTTTTAAGTGTTACTTGATTTATTTGATCATTTGAAGTCATATGAAGAGTGAAGGAGGAAGAGGAAGTGAATAATTTTTCAGAAGGCTTTTGGTGGTAATGTTGGTTAACATAAAGACTGTTTTGTATGACACACAAGGATTGCAATTTGCCTTGAGGTGGTTAGTGAGGCACACTGAAGTGGCTTTCTGTTGCATTTCGTATGCAGGAAGGAGCTTTGATACAGATTTTGGCTGCAAATCCAGGTCTCATGATGTCATGGTTGGTAAATCATGATATTAATTTGTTAGTGTTAAATTCTGTGGTAAAGCTCCTCTCTGTGTTTCTCTGTGGCCGGCCTGGTTTCCGTGACTCTTTTTGCGACCTAAAAAGTCAAGAGGTCAAAAGCCCTCAGAGGCTTGAAATTAAATCAGATGAAATTGAATTTGCGTTGCGGCTCCACATGCCGCTTCTATTTTCTGCATCTCTGCTCATTTAGCTTTCTCCCCGGCTTTTCTGCTCTCCTCTTCTCTCCTCTCCTCTTCATATTTTGTGGCACACTTCATCATCCATAGAAATGACTTACTAATGCCAAGTGGTGAATTTACTCAGCCTCATTTGCACTGGTCCTGTGGTTGTCGGAGGAAGTGCACATCCCCATCCCCAAATTGCCAGAAAACACAAGTGGATAATTTATGGTACTTTGGCTGGTTCTGCCAACAACCCCCTTGTGTGAGGCAAATGTCACAGCTGCTCTATATGATGTTTTCCCTTTTTCTTTGTGCAGTCCTGAAGGTCTCATTTGAAAGAACATTAGTGGTTTAACTCACCCCAGAGACTCTTTCTTTTCTTTTTTTTTTTTTTTATTTTACACACAGCCTCTCCCCTCAGAGCCGCATCTCGGCGGCTGTGTTTCATTTTGGCATTTCACGACGTCTCTTGGGTGCTGAACTTCGCAAAACCTCCAGCAGTAGAGCAGTGCCCTCGGGTTTTAGAGGGTAACATACTGAAATGTTACTAAGTCCACTTTAGCTCATGTGCAACCTCAAAAGGATTGGCCAAAAGTCCAAAGAATCCCCTCTGTGCTTAGTGTGTCAGCTTTACACTAGTTTCTCCGTCTGGCTGCTCAAGTCAGCATATATCATTCAAAACCAGAGGAAGAAATATTTTAGTGACCAAGCAAAATAAAGTTAAAGGTTTTTTGTTTTTTTTGCTGAAACTGGTGCATGACATTGTTTTTAACTTGCAAAAATTCAATATGCCAGATCCGTATCAGTGCTGTTACTGATCTGATTTGATCGGATATCGGCCATGACGTGACCAAACCACATTGAATAAAGTTCCCTTGAGATCCTCAGCATCTTTATAAAATGTGTTTCCATCATCATATTCGTTCAAACACAAACTGTGTCACAGCAAACATCCGATTACCCGATTAGATTATCAAAAACAGGATCACATAGAATATATGAATCCACACACGATACAGGGTCATCGTCCTCGACTGACACACTGTATTGTCACTTGTGATGAGTGTGAATGATCTCCTGCACTCAGATTTTCTGTCAGGGCGAACGAGTTCACCCCTCAAGAAAGAGGGCAGAGAGTTTATGCAGAGCGGGGAGCCATTACAGTCACATTTGTAGACCAATTTCACTGATGCACAATCAATAACATTGGCAAGCTTGCAGGCAAGCACTCTCCCGCTTTGTAACTCTGTCATGCTGGCGGCTTGAAAGAGCAGCATTGTGCTGACATAACTGGGGAGGCGGTGGCTTAAATTACAGACTTCACCTGTGCGTGTGTGACTACAAGCTTTGAGCATAAGGAGTGTGTGTGTGTGTTTTTGCCTTCTATCTATCTTTGTGTGTATGTTTCTGTCTGTTTTCTTGCCATGTGTGTGCGAAAGTTTTTATTTTTGAGGTTTTTCCTTAAGTTTGGTTTATTCGGCCATTTGAGTTGAATGCAATTTGAGCTCAGATGCCATCACCAAGAGACCTAAAAATGCAGGTCGCAGTGTTCTTCCAGGTGAACTGTGATGCAGTTTTCTTGGAGTGAGAATATAATCTTTACCAAGTATAGGAAATGACCCCATATACACAGTTCACAGGGACAAAAGAAAAAGAGTAGGACATTTGATACTCAGTCAAATGAGTGACTGTTGTTTTCAAGCTTTACTGTGGGAACAATAAGATTTTTTTTAATGTACTTAATTAAAGTCTGCTGTAGTGACTCAGATCAAACCACTATTTTTTATTTCACAAGAGCCTATGAGTGTGTGTGAGGTAATCTTGAAACAAGCAGCAGCAGCAGCAGCAACATGCACGTCTTTGAACGGTTTACAAGCACAGGCGTGCAGGACCGGCCTTGCTCCAACAATGTCATAAAAAAAGAGAAGCATCCTGTCTTTCTTTCCCACAAGATGACGTACAACACTTTAAGTGTCACCTGTATATACAACAATAACCGAACCAGGAACAAAGGAATCGTATTAAAAATAAATTTCTCTGGAAGTTGCATGGTCCGAGTTTCTCAGAAGACTGGAAACGTCCTGTTAGAGTAAGAGCTGGAAGAAGAGCGTCTATTGTCCCTTGGAGAATGTGACTCAGAGGATCTAAAATATGCATGTGAAAATGTATTTTTGTTCGCCATCCACCAAATAGCGAAGTCTTATAGTGTGCTCTGTTCAGGAAGCATCTGTCCTGATGTAATGTCCGTAAATATGACATGTATCCTGACAGCTCATCCAGCAAAAACCAACAGAATATCACCTTTATGGTAAAGAAATATCGAAACACTTTCATGTCAGACTCTTAACTGTACCCAGCATTTCATTTTTCAGATCAGCATTTTGTTACTTCAAATAAGTGGCCATGTTTTACTACTCTCCTCTCTCAGGCTTCGACTCCTCCGCTGAAGAGTTGGCCAAGCTCCAATCCGTGTGTCGACTTAATACTCTCAAGACCGCTGCAGTTCCATTTTCAAAGATTAGCTTTTGCCATTTTAGAGCAGTCACGGAAACACTTCTTCATTTCTCTGATTGGATCACATTCTTTCCTCCTGCGAGTGGAGAGAGACCTGTTTAGCCCAGCAGCCTGTCAGTGATTTTAATCTGTCAGGGTATAGGATGGATATTTCTGTTATTTTTCACTCCAGAGATGAATGTGCTGTTACTGTAAATTATGTAATGTAATTTCATTTTGAAGGCTCATCTGACTTCCTGTTTTTGAGTTTAGTGTTGTCAGAGACAAGCAGTCACGCCACAGCAGCTAAAAAACACACTTGGCGCAAAATGTTATTTTTATTGCTGCAGATGTGGGGGTTTGGCGAAATATTAATGATACGATCCACTTTAGGCCCCGGGATTAATCTGTTTAGATGATGGGAATCAAATCCCTGCTGTCATAAGCTTCTTGGGAACACACACACAGAATTGTAGAGCAGATGCCTGTGTGTGTGTGTGTGTGTGTGTATGTGTTGCTCATGTGCTTTTTAACAGGTTTCATTCCTAAACACTGTGAGTCTGTTTTTTTTAAGTTGATTATTTGAAAGTGATTGGATGGTAGCTATTTTGTGAATTGCATAAAACAATGTGTGACTTTAAAGCTGCTTTAATCCCTATTTTTATGTGGGCAACAGTGGGTTGCATGACTACTTTTATACTTTTTACACTTTTACAGTTTTTAGCGGGTTATAGTTTATTTTCTAACCTTACTGTTTTGGTTTACTCTCACCTCTTGAATAGATTCATTTCCATCCAGAGCAGGTTGTTTTCAGAGCAGCCAGTGCTGAGCTAGCTCACAGTGTCAAACTGGTGAGAATCTTCCAGCAGAGACCCAAAACAAAGACCCTTCTAGTCGAGTCAGGGACACAGAATCTGCCTGAGGGTCGAGCGTCTGCGCTCTGGCTCCGGTAATCTGCGCCTTTAGTGCTGAGCTCCACTGTCGACGTGTGATGGCACAACACCCTTTCAAACAGAAATGCCCAGAACAACAACAACATCAACAGCCGAAAACAAAAAACCCCTGACCCACCACTGTCAGACATCCGCAACAGGCTGGTAGCCACAGCAACCTCGCCACTAGGGACGGAGGAATGTCTGGCTTGGGTTCAGAATCAGCGGCGGTCCGGGACTGTATGTGTCCTGAAGGGGGGGGGGTGCTCCACTTTTAACAAAACACCCCCACATGGGCATAAAACCAAAGGCCCCAACTCCACCCGTATAACAGTAATGGAGCGTCCCATGGGGTGACTTGGGGATGCCGGGGGAGGTGGCGGGGGCAGAGACAAGGGGAAGTTAAGTGTCAGAGATGTTTTTGTGCGCAGACACAGCTCTGCTGGGAATGCATTGATGTGTTGGTGAGATGAGATAAAGGCATGAATATTGGATGTTGCCCGGCTGGAGGAGTCCATGCATGGAAACAGTGTCATGGCCTATTTTCCCTCTCAGGCTGTGCTGATTTTACCGCAGATTTCCATCACTGCTTTTAAATTTCCACCAGGAAATTAAATTGGATGCACAGTCTCTTTGGCGTTGTCAGATAACTCAATAATGCGTCGATTGAGAGTCATGACCACATCAAATAGAAAGGCAGTAATGCATGTGCATTTACAAACAATAGCTATAACCTTTATGGAGTGGCAGAAGTACACTTCATAGATTCACACTAGACACCGACACCTAGATGAATCAGTTCATAGAGATTTGTTCAGTATACTGGAAAAAGTCCCTAAAATTGTAATGCAGCATAGAAGATCTGATGGTGGACCAGATGAAGAAAACATAATTACAGTGTACAGGAAAAAATAAGTCAGCATCCAATAATGACTGAGACTGAAATTATGCATGGGGGAAAAAACATAATTTTAAATGTCAGTGTTTTTAATGGCTGACTCAGAAACAAGGTTGTACTCGAGTGTTGGAGTCCTGGAAATAATTTATATCATCTAGTACAGCGAGATGGTGCAGATGGTAAGATTTTAGTCGAGCCAGGAGATGTTTGTTTGGCTGTGTAGCTACAGACAAACTTTAAAACAAATGTTCGACAGTGTGAACTGGCAGTACAAATCGAGGTGTGCCAATGTGGGAAATAACTCGACAGAGGAGTTGAGTGTTTTTAACCTGCATTTTCTTCATTCTTTCTCTATTTTTTAAAACCTCATTCCTCTCATTCACTCTCATGTTACGTTCTGCCAAGTGCGCTGCAGGGAAAAATAAAATAAGTGTTAATTACATTAGACAGTAGGGGAAGGTGAGTGTGCCCCCTGAGAGTTTAACAGCCTTATTAAGATTATGAGCAGCTATCCATACAGTATTACTGTATCTGCTGCTCCCCTCTGCAGCTGGGTTTTGACTGTAGCTGCACTAACATGTCATGTCTGCAGAAGTTACGCAGCATCATAACATTCAAACTGCCAACCATCTCCACGTCTCTTCAAATGTCGTGTGATTTCTGCTCGAACTGAGTTTAAACTGCTGCACAATGAGGATATTTTTCTTTAAGGAAAGTGAAAGCATAAAATAATGACATGATGTAACATAGCCAGCTGTGTGTGTGCGTTTGTGTGTGTGTGTGTGTCTGGTCTTGCATAAGAGCATGTTAGCATATACTGTATTGTGTCTGTGGTTTCAGCAGTTGACTGTAGTCTGGACATGAGGATTAACCACGCACACTCTCTCTCCAGTTACACCAAGCAAGCCAATAGTAGCACATGCACGAGAGCTGGTCAGTCTGGCCAATCCCGACTCCTCTTTTCGGGAAGCCAGCCTATCCTGACTCAGCTTCATTGAGCGCTTTAAGGACGATTCAGATTGACACCCG
Source organism: Amniataba percoides (assembly GCA_037176925.1). Lineage (NCBI taxonomy): Eukaryota > Metazoa > Chordata > Actinopteri > Centrarchiformes > Terapontidae > Amniataba > Amniataba percoides. Next base: position 8,488,316 of record JBAJHX010000051.1, read on the forward strand.
ATGAGCACGTCTAATCTGCGATTAACACATCTCTCGCGTTCCTCCTCTCTTTATTCCCGCTCCTTACTGTCTCCCTTAATGTTCCCACATTTTTTTTACTCTTTCATCCCTGTGTCACTACTAATCCTCCGCTTTCTCTTCTCCCTCCTGCTTTAATCTGTCTCAGCATCATCCCTCCCTGTCTTTTCATTTTTGAAAAAGTCATTACAGGTCAATAAAGTTGGCACGCACAAAGCTCGAGCTTCAATGTGAATGCGTTTTTCTTTTTAAGCTGCGTCGAGATACATTTTTTTGTCAAAGGATTTATTTTGATGTGTAGCAAAAAACAATAAAATTAATTCACATTGCCTTTCTGGTGTTGAAATAATTGCTTTCCCTCTCTGCTTTTGGAACAGTTCCATTTCTGGTTTCTGATATATTGTGTCATCTCAGTTTTGCATTATTTCATCCCTCAACTCTCTTTCTCACCTCCTCTCTTCCAGGCCTTCAAGGAGGAGTTGGAGAGCCTGATCCAGGAGCAGCAGCGGAAGGGGAACAACCCCACCGGCCTGCTGGCCCTCAGACAGATTGCCGACTTTTTCATGGCCAGCTCAGTGGCTGGTTTCAACACCTCCCCCCTCAGTGAGTACTCACGTTGCTGTGGCCCGTTACCCCGGGCGACCAGACTTTAACATTATGCAGGACATGCCACCCTTGCCCAGGGTGCAACCACTTTGAACTGCACTGAAAAAAAAAACACAGCATCATATTTGAAGAGAGGAGATCCATACCCAAACATGAGCGTTGTGCACTTAAGGACACAAATACCCCAAGACAATCCAGCCCCAGACTCCGGAAGAGCTGCGCATATTTTTCTGAGTTTCGATCCTGTGTGAGTTCTGTCCAGGAGTCCATATGTGAAGTCTGCTTCCAATCACTGAGCTGGAATGCACGACTAATGCTGAATTACATGTCAAAGGCAATATAGCAGTTCAGCTTAGCTCTACCTTAAGATATACCCATAATTACTAAATCAAAAGCCTCACTGGCAGTAAACAACATATTAGAGGCTGCAGTGCTCTTTACATCACCTCAGTGAAACTTCGGTGGAGCCAGATGTGTCAGGTGCATCATTAGATGAAAAGACAGATGTTCTTGTAGACTTGAGTGCAAAAGAAAGAATCATTTTAATAAGACTCATTTTCTTGAACGTGCCCTCTTATTTCCCCTGCTTGATTTAACCCTGGTCATGCTCTTGTTTAGGTCTGGGGATGGTGACTCCTATCAACGACATGTACGGAGTGGAATCCACCACGATGGTGAAAGGCGAGAAGTTGACGCGCTGTAAACTGGCCAGCCTCTACAGACTGGTGGACCTGTTCAGCTGGGCCCACTTTGCCAACTCCTACATCACAGTAAGAGCAGAGCAGAACTTAAAAAAAACTGAGGAGGTCTTTAAAGTGTTGACAGTAATGGGCTGTGTCTGAAATCAGAACCAATTTATTACATAGTGCAGTATATCCATGGAGTTTCCAGATTCAGAATGAAATGTGTGCTCAACTTTCTACAACAGAATGGAAAATGTCCACGGCATGTTCTTTTCCCACAATGCAGTGCATATTTTATTAAATTACACAAGTGCAATACTACATCTGATGATTCATATTTTAGTGCCTGTTATATAGGGTGTAGTAATTGAATGTATGAGGAAGTGATTTCAGACACTGCCGTGGTTTCTGAAGGCAATAAAAATGGATGTGGCATGTGATTAATAAGTCCATTTAATCCATTAATTGTCGAGATTCCCATCATACTTTTACACATAAAAGAATGCCAGAAAATAATAGATAGATTTGCTTTTGACTCATATATGTATGTCACTGTTATGTATCCAGAGTAGAGGGATGTTTTTTTTTATTTTTATAAAGTTAAAGATTGTTGCTGTCAGATCACAACAAATTTGATACCTCGACGAAAAAGTGATTGGTCTTTCTCTTGTTTTAGGGTCGAGTCAGTAAAGAGCAAGACCACATTCTCATCATCCCCAGAGGACTTTCATTCGCTGAGGCGTCTGCGTCAAACCTGGTAAGGATTGGTAAAATGTGATACTATTTCAGTAGCAGAACAAACGTGAAAAAATGAAATAATTTAATTTCATTTCAGTTGATGGGATAAAAAAAATACTTTGTGTAGCTTCAGGAATTAAAAATGCAAAGAAGTCAAATTTCAACAGCATAGGTACTATTTAGAAAATTATCTTATATCTAGACTTTGACTTTAGCAATCGCTTGGCTCTAGTAAATCAAATAAGGTTGTAAATGTCCATATCAGTGTCCTGGTCTGTGTGTGTTTGCTAACAGCACTCTGAGTTTGAAGGTTGTGGCCTTCACTGGTCAGGGGACTGATGCTTTTCCACTTTGCTAAATCAACCATTTACTTCCTTCATTTACTTCCTTGAATTGAAAGTGAAAAACAGTTAATGAACCTTGTTAAAGTGTTTGGGTCTCGCATCACCACAAAGGACAGCATGCCTCCCTTTTTCTCAGCATATGTGGCTCCTCTCGTGTTGACATGAATCCGAGTACAGCGTCTCCCTCAATAGATGTACAATACTGCGTGTAATAATCTGTTTGCAGCCCCGTTTCCTCCTGCCTTCACTTTAACTCCCTCTAATTCAGTTTCTATTTCCGTCTGTTTTTGTGTCTCTGTTTTCTTCTTCCTCTTTCTCCCTCTGGTTTCCATCCAAGTGTCCACATATGTATTAAATGAAAAAAAAAACTGAAAAGGCAAAAAAAATAATGAAGTTTTCTCAACACCCCGGTTTGCGGTATTGATAAAATAATTCATGCCATAAATAGTTTTGTTGACAATGAGTGACCTGAAAATAAGAAAATAATAGCAAGACTCTATAAACCACAACTTTCTGTTTATTCTGTGTTTAAAACACCAGTCATATTTGTGCTTAGAGTATGTCTTGTAAATATTTTTTTCTTCCGATGTAATTCATAAAATGTTGAATATGGAGAACAATATCAGCTTTCCCAGTAGTAATAAATTCTTGGCATGCTTTTCATCTTTGTGGTGGATGCGGTTTGTTTGCTGTACAGGAAGCATATTTAAGTGTGTCTACCGCATAAGTCCCTCATAAAGTGACATAACTAAAGTTTGCATAAAGGTCACTGAAATCATATTTCTCTCCTCTGGCCTCTGTCGTATCTTTATCTTCAGCACGTGTGCAAACACACACACACACGCACGCACACACACACACACACACCTGTGCAATGTGATTGTAGGACAGTTGGATGTAGTGGCCACTCTGCTGACAGGCATTTTCACTGTTTCCAGACAGAGATATGCCATTAAGCTCAGCTGAAGGTTAGTTCCAGCTATTTTATGCCAATGGTAAAGAGAAGGGATTGAATTTACCAGCATTTTTATGATCATTTAGACAAACTTGTTTTATTCCTTATTCTTCCCCAAGCTAGTTTTTCATTTAAACATTTGATTCTTGCCGCACCTTGGTGGCAGTTCTGATTGTTTTTTGTTTCTGCCCAGCGCAAAACTCTAAGTCAGAGAATCAACAAAGCTGCTTTCACAAGGGAAACATAGCTTTGTGCTTTAGTAACTTGGGAATGCTGTGCATATGTTGACCTAGCTGGTGAAACATTGATAAAAGCATAAACAAGCCGCAACCAAAAATGAAAAGGGAGTTTATTATAATAATAATTCACACATTTGTTGATGACCTCTGGAGCTAAACTTAATCCAAACTATCTGATTTAGCTCAATCCAAGAATAAAGAGGATGCTTTTGTTACTCTCTGTAAAATAAGTTTACAAGCCCAAGAAACTGATTGCCCACTACACGAAAGCAGTTTTCACTAAACTCTGTGAAAGCTTTGAGGCGCCTGAGTGACTGAAAGAGTGACTCACCTTGTGTCACTGGAAAAAGCTTACCTACTAAAAACATCACTCAGAAATGTGAGCGGAAGTACAAAACACAGTCAGACAGTAGTTTGTTAGCTCATAATGAAAGTTACTGCTACTTATTGTAAAAATATTTGAAAACAGCAGAGTACACTACAAAGTCTGTTTTAAAAATATAAGACAAAATCCTTTAAATTTTTTATTTTTAGTTGCCGTCTGCACCGCATCCATCTTCGCTGTGGTTGTCTGTATGAGAGTGATGACCACAACACTGTAGCTCTCAGGAGACACAACTGAATTATGTTGTCTGGCACTCTCCAATTTCCCTGACTGTGTTTTTGTGTTTGTGTTGTGATGCCTGTCTGTCGCCGCTCTGTTTCCCTCCCTGTTCTGTTTCTCCTCCCTCTTCTTCTTCTCCTTCTTCTTCTTCTCTCAGCCTGTTTTTTTGATCCAGTGGTCTCCACAGTTACATGTTTGAGTTCAAATGTTCAGAGAAGCAAAACTGATTGATTAAGAGGAAGACAGAGTGTGAAAGGCGGCGTGGGGGTCGGCCTGGGTGATTCTGGGAGCGTCACAGAAAGGCCAGAGTTCAGTTGGCTTTGGTCAGTTTCCATCTGCCTCTCCCTCTCAGTCTCTCTGTTTGCGCTCTAAGGTAAAAGCAGAGTCGTTCAGGAGTTTGTAGACATATTCACGCTTTGGTCCGTCTGTTTAGCTTGTTTCTAGCCAACATTCGTCTTTTTGTTTAGTTTGATGTCAGTGCACTGACAGTCAGTTTAAAGACACTCAGGGATTTCATGATCAGGTTTCAGCGGGCCAACTCTCCTGTGCGGCCGCCTTATCATCTACTTTCCATCCAGCTGAGCCTCAGATTCTTTCAGACACGTCCTTTGGCATCTTTTTATAATTAGAAGTGCTATGTTCGTCAGAAGGGCCTCTCGGCAGTAGGTGGGGTTGACTGACAGAGTGAGGGAGCTGCAGTTTGAAGGACGTGACGGGGTGAACTGATTCTGTACTGCGCATGTGATGTAACCCAATCGATGTTCGATTGTCTGACAGCTGGGTGTGGGTGTACGCGGGACAAAGATGGCGGGAGTTAGTTACGCTCGGCCGGTGGCATTCACTTTCCTCCGCTGGACGAAAGATCAATAGACGGACATCCATCCAAACGTCCGTGTGACTGAGGACGAGTCAACCTAGAGATCGCTCCACCCCGGTGTTTTAATAAATCAATAATTTTCTGTGTCAGTGCCTTTACAAGACCTGTGCTGTTGTTGTAAAATCAGAATGTACTGTGTGTCACTTTGCTGGATATAGAAACGTTTGATACTTTTTTAATATGTAAAGCCAAGCAAGCTAGTACATCAGCTTGCGTAAGCTTATGCTTTGTGTTTGTTTATGCTGTCAGTAAAATCATCTACAAAATAAAAAAGAAAACCAGTAAATCAGCTAATAGATTAATAAGAATACAAACCTTTTTTTGTCAATGTTGGTACTTTAACACTGTCTGGGAACAGCTGTACAGTAACATTGTGTACTGACGTTGGTTCAGTATGCTGAGCTAATTCTACAGTGTCAGAAAACATCAATGTCTTGTGTGTGTGTGTTGGGATCTGCACATATTGTATCACCACCCAGGTTACATTAAGGTTCTGAATGTTAATTGTCGGGTGAATATCTGATGGTTAAAATCTCTTTTCTCTCCCTATTTTATTTTGTTTAAAACTTTCTTGTATTGTTTGGACACACCAGTTATTTCCAAATCAGGTTCTTGGTTTCCTGTTGCTCTACTGTTGTAGTAAAGATGCCAGTGGGAGTATCAGGGTGCACACAGTCCTTTCTTCTGCAGCACCCCTTCCCTCCCTGGTACATCCGCTGCTTAATAAGTTACTCCTGGAGCACAAAGTGCAGCATGAACGAAGCCCATGAGTTAAAAAATGGGATCCTGTACTTACCCAGCCGGCTCCAGCTGAACTGGGTGCATTTCATTAGCCTCAGACTGAATGATGGATGCCCTTTCCTGTTGTGATAACACACACTTGGACTTTCTGTTGTGGAAGAGAAATGTGAGCTGGTAGGTTCTGGTTTGTATCACAGAGCAACATGTGGTTAGGGTGATGGCAATTTTGCACAAGGTCTGCAGGCACAGCTCTCTGTTTGACGTAAGGTTTTACGGCGCGGACTGACATCTGCACTCAGTCTGGTTGTTGCTCTTCCTTCAGGTTAGTCTCTTTGTCCAGTTATCTGTCTTTATTCGTTTGGTCACCCAACTCTCTTTCCTCGGGGTCTCAGCCCCTATCTTTCCTTGCATCACTCTTCTCTCTCGTCCTGTAATCTAATAAGTGCTAACTGGCGGGTAATGAAGTTGTCATACTAAAGGACGTCATGTCCAGTCCCAGACTATATTATGTTTCCTGGTAATGCTATAATTCGCATCCTGAAGAGGAGTGGACAGAGAGGAGGGATCGTTGATAATGTTATTTCTGTTATCATGCTCATTGATTTTGACTTGTGTTTACGTCTTGTTAGTTAATGTCAGCGAGTTATCCACTCTGTATGTTTCATGAGGGGGGGCATGGGGGAGGTGGGGTGATGGATCTGGTTATGTGTCAGCATCTGGATGTGCTGTGGTGCCTGGGTACATTTGATTACTCTGATCTGGGCATGGTTAGTTTTTGCAGCATGTCTCCCTCTGCTCTCGTCGGGCCTCATCATGTTCCCCTCTCCTCCCCCCTCATGAGAGTATAGATATAGATGACGTATAGATGACGCTGCTGTCAAGTGTTCGCAAACCTCCGCTGGAAACATCCGCTAACTCAGTCTCCTTCTCCTTGTTTCCTCAGGTGAAGGTCAACATCATCGGGGATGTGATCGAACAGGGCTCCACCAACCTGAGGGTCGACCCCGCAGGTTTCAGCCCCCATGCTGCCATCTACTCCATGCGTCCAGACATCCGCTGCATCATACATGTGCACACACCCGCCACGGCTGCTGTAAGTTCACGTTACACTAGAAGGTGTTCAGGCCGGAACAAAATAAATGTTGAAACTTCTAATGAGCCTGCAGAACACCTGAAGCACTTTTTAACAGGGAATGTGATAATATGATGTTTGAGTTTCTGGGAGGTTTAGAAAAATGGATTAATTATCTGCAAATAGAGTTGTGGGAAATGTCTGTGATGTGCACCCTGCAGTGCAGCAAAGAGGCTCTTTTCTGAAACTCTGTACTTCTCTGATAACTTCAAAGTAGTCTTTACACAGATATCAAAGAGAATTGTCAGCTGTAGACTTGCATGATTAAAACAGTTGTAACACACTTGTCAGAGCTTCTTGTCTCTCATGCGTCTTTGCTTCTGTCTTCTCTCCTCTTTTTATGTTAGGTGTCATCTATGAAGTGTGGCATCCTGCCCATTTCCCAGGAGGCACTGATCCTGGGTGACATCGCCTACTACAACTACCAGGGCAGCCTGGACGACCAAGAGGAGCGCAAAGAGCTGCAGAAGGCCTTGGGGCCTACGACGAAGGTGGAAAAAAAACAAGAATACTAAGAACTGAGCTCAGTCTTCCAGCTGGACAGTCCTCATAGATCCCAGAGGAATAGCTCACTTAATACACTTGTGCATTTAAATGAGAAGAGCGATATCACCTTCACATCTGCTAAACTAGAATGAAGTTAACCTTCAGACAGTAGTTAGCTGAGCTTAGCATAAACACTGCAAACAGAGAGACACAGAGAGAAGACAAATTCGGCCTACAAAAAAAAAAAAAAGAAACTGAGAAACTGACATATTGTACAGAAACGTACAGAAGTGCAAAAAGATAGATATTGTTGGGTTTTGTGTGTCGAGCTATTTCAAACAGGTTGCAGGTTGTTTTTGTCACTGTGAGGTTTCCAGCTATGACTTCACTTTCACTGTTCAGTGACAGTATAATCAAACTTCTCATCTAACACTCAACAAAAACATATTTCTTCCTTTCTCTTTGTACCCTCTTTGACCCAAATATGAAAAGAAGTCAATATTTCAGAAGTCTCAGAACAATTGGGAAGTCTGTGATGTGTAGACGTGATATCTTAAAAGGTATTTTTAACATGCTCAAGGAAGGAGTGTTTTGATTCCTTGTCCTTGCAGTCAAGAAAGGGAAATGAGCTAATTATCAGGGCGTGGTGTTTCTCAACACCAACAATAGCCAGATAATCAATCCAGCACATCCTGTTGAAATGTCAGTGGTGTTTGAATTATGTTCTGCACCTTCGTATTTCAGTCCCTGTGACAGTCTTGCTCTTGTTTGTGTGTCAAAGGTTTTGGTGCTGAGGAACCACGGTGTCGTCGCTCTCGGGGAGACCATCGAAGAGGCCTTTCACTACATCTACAATGCCCAGTATGCCTGCGAAATCCAGGTACACACACGCATGCCAACACACACAAACTAGTTCACTACTGCTGTTTTAAGCACTCGGCAAATTCCAGCATCACTCCACAGCAGTTGTCACATTTCCCCACCCTCAATTTCATCAACGCCCCTTAAATCATAATCTCCTGTCTTGTGGTTATAAGGCCCTCAATGGAGGGACTGACTAACAAGCTGATGTGTTGCTGTTGATGTCGGTCCAAAGCAGCATTTAGAGAAGGGAGTTGTTCTTCCCCGAGCCAGTTAGAAAGCTGAAATGAGGGTGGCAGAGGGGATTGATTCAGACCAGCACCTGAACACTGCATGTTCCAACAAAAAGAAATATTAGTTCATAAAGTCAGCTAAAAGTGTGTAACGTATGCCAGTACAAATCCAAACTTTAACTAACCAGCCTAAACATTGACAAAAGCATTATGACAAAATTGTGTCACAGTGATGTCGTTGATTGGGGTCACACAGCTACGGTGTTTGTGTGTCAGCAGAGTGACGTGGCCGAGCTGCGAGGGATTTCTCTGGTGTTGTGATTCCCGCCTGTCTTTGTGTTCACTTGTGCAGAGGATTTTAAAGATGTTGTTACGGTCCGCAATGTAACAGGCGTACAAAATCTCCTGATTGACTCTCCCCGGTCAAGCAAAAGAAAACATTAATCCATCCTGCAAAGCCCAGCTTAATTTCTATAAATAAATCCCCAACCATGTTTGTTGTATGCCATGTACTGTATATTCCTCTTTGCTGTGGTAGCTTTAGATTGAGGGGATGTTTCTTTGTGGTTTTGACAAATAGTATCGTTCTTCTGGGTGGAAAATGGTCAGGAAGTCTGTCCCTGGGTATTCTCACTTTAGGTGGATGATCTAATGCCACAGATGTTTGGTGATAGAAAGGCCCCTCTGTCTGTTTCGTGCCGCGCGAGCCATCAGTCGTCACTAGAGGCTCACACTCTTCCCACTCTGTCCTTCCTTGATTTTAGGTGAATGCCATCTCGTGCGCCGGCGGCGTGGACAACCTGATAGTGCTGGACCAAGAGAAGTACAAATCACGAGTGTTCGACGTGACCCCATCAGATATCAACTTGGCCGGCCAGTACAAGTGGAAGCTTGGCGAGCTGGAGTTTGAGTCTCTGATGAGAATGCTGGATAACCTGGTAAGTGCACAGACATCAGACTGTGAACACACTAACGGGTTGAGAGCGCACATATTTAGTCAGGCACTGACTGGAGGCATACAAACACTAACCCCTCACTTATCTCTTCAATTCTGTGTGTTATCCTTTCATAAATATTAAAATTACATGATATAAGGGCACTCAGGGAATTTCTTTTCTAACATGTATGTAACATTTGCAGACTGTGACCTTGTGAGAGGTTGTTTTACTATAAAACCTGTCCTTTAAAGTGATACTATGTGTCATTTTCATACCATTAAATTTTCTTTTGGAACACATATAACTATATATTAATCTACATATCTCATAAATTGCTGTTAAACATTTGTTGTTAAACATCCTGTTTTACAAACATTTCTGTTTCATGATAAACTGAAGAGGGTGGCTACAATGTGCAATGGCAGCAACCATGAATTAGAAAAGAGCGCCCCCTACAGTAAGCATAACAATAATTAACAGAAATCAAGTATAAGCAGTTCTTGATGCTGCCTATTTGTGAAGCATATTACAAAAACAGTTCAAGAATTTAGGGTAAAAAGGAATGGATGCTTAGACATTTTCTATCACCAAAAAGAGCTGCTGCATCCTTCCTTTTAAGATACTGGTCAGATTCAATAAGCATTTATCAGATAAGCTAGACATAAGAAAGCCAGAAACACAGTAAGGAGAATGAGATGGGAGAAAATAAGTTTTATCTCACACGTCATCCCTTAACTCACGTATCCAAAAATGCAAAGAAATTCCTCATTCGGATGTATAAAAAGCATCAGAATGAGAAGCAAGATGAAAAGTGCGTGGCTGAAAAGGACAAAACATAAAGGCACGGAATTTCACTGTCAAGCCAAGTGTGGAAAAATGTCTGAAAAACATCAGGCTCAACTGAGAGTTCAGTGACAGAAAGGGTGGGGGTGGGGAGTGTGAGAGGATGAGGAGGAGAGAGGGGGATGAATGGAGATGGGCGAAAGAGAAAGAGTCAGGCAGGAAATGGCTCTCTGTCCTGGCCACAACACTGTTTCTCTTTCTTTTCTATTGGACTGTGAAACTGTGAAACTGGCAGCTAAACCAACATCACAGGAAGGAAAAAAATCCCAGAATAAATGCCCATTTCTATTATGCATTTGGGTCAGGTTAATATCAACTCATGTAAAACTGACAAACGGAATTAAAAACATTCTTACATCCGTACGTCTGTATAGTGATGTGAGCTGAGATCCGAGACTGTGTAGTGATCCTAAGAGAGGCTGGACAGAGGAGCAGAAGTCAAATGGGGACTACATAAACACAAATTAGCATCCTGTGAGGCCATGAGGTTTCGCTTCTTGCTCACTGCGTACCCAAACAAACCAAATCACCTCAGATCAAAGAAAACTTAACAAGCGTGTGTGTGTGATCTTGTTCCTCGCTGCAGGGCTACAGGACAGGTCACGCCTACAGGCACCCCATCGTGCGAGAGAAGCCGAGACACAAGAGCGACGTGGAGATCCCCGCCACGGTCACGGCCTTCATGTTCGAGGACGACGGGGACAGCGGTGCCACGCGGCTGCCTTTCAAGTTCCTGCAGCAGCGGCAGCAGAGGGAGAAGACACGCTGGCTCAACTCACCCAACAGCTACACCAAGGTCAGCGTGGAGGGTGGAGAAGAGCGCTACAACAGCCGGACAACCACGGTGAGTAGAGTGTGTGTGTGTATGTCCATGTAAAGTTAAATTTAACTATAATACATGTAAGACTCTCTCCTGAAGGTTTAACTAAAAGTGTGTTTATGTTTGTGTGTTTACATGTGAATAAGGATTCATATGATAAATCTGATCTCAACCTGTCAGTGTCAACTGCTTTGTTTTAACTAGAAATGTTATGTTAAAATGTGATACTAGATCGCCATCTACTGGCCGAATAGACACCTACATGGGTAGACCAGTCATTTAGTGATGCACTTCCATTCGGTTGGTTGTCTCACAGGGGAAAATAATAATAGTAATATAATAATAATGTATGTAGTGTATGTAAAATAAATTATTAAAATCAAAGAAACCAAAATGTTACTTTATATATAATTCCCATAATGCAGCATGGTCATTTTTCCCTGACTGGTGACTGTCATATCCACATTTCTTGGTAGATACAAGAAACGTGGAAGATATGGATTCCTGTAGTATCAATTCAAAATGACAACTTTTTGTAAAAATTGCTTATTAAATGACTACAGTGAGACTTGTTGTGTGATTGTATCTGGTTGTGATAACATTGTTGTTTTTTTTTTTTTTTAAACTGCCGTGTACAGTGGATGAAAGCAGATGAGACAGGAACACCAATCCGGATCGAGGACCCCAATCAATTTGTCCCTCTCAACACAAACCCCACTGAGGTTCTGGAGAAGAGAAACAAAGTGAGTCTGACTGTTTCCTCTCTGTCAGCGTGAATGACTCTTACATGTAAAGTTTTAGGCATAATCTTGAGCTGCTGTTTAGAGGTGCTGACATTTATAACAGAAAATAGTTTTAAGTTAGTCACTGTCACTGTCAGCGCTTCCTCATGACATCATTGTGTGTTTTATTATGTCACAGATCAGAGAGCAGAACCGATTTGATGTGACGACATCAGGACCGCGCTCTCAGCATCTCGCAGGCATCCCTGTTGATGAACCACGACGGGTGAGAGTTTCCTTTCTCTGATGTTCAGAGCTGGGCAAAATACCAGGCTGCCAAATATTTATATTGATATTTCTGTTCAAACACTGGAAAGTGAAGAGTGTCTGACAGTAAGACATGTTTTATGTACCCTTTTAACTGTACTGGTCATTGTAACAAATGATCTAATGTCTACAGATGGCCAGTTACGCAAAGAATATTCTTCTGTTAATTGAAAGAAATGACAGTAATGAATTTTATAATACTCAGTAGAAATAACAAACAGTTGCTGCATTCAGTCATGTTTTTACTTTCAGAGTCAGAGACTTTTGCTTCACATTGAAGTCTCATTATTTCAGTAAATGCTTCAGTAAGGTCCAGGATGTGTCTGTGTTTGGGGGTGCAGTGCTTTATTGCAGGATACGCAGTCTGTTGAATTACTAGGCCTCGCTGCCGCACTGAAGGAATAACAACAATCCCTAAATCCCTTTCCCTTATTTTGCTTGTTTATTAAATAACGACTCAGGGGTGTCTTTGGTTATTCTGGCTGAGTAGACATCTGTTCAGCTTGCTGTGCTGGAAGTTACCTGCGGTCACTGAGCGTCACTGACTGAGAACGATGACGAAGGTGTAAGCTTTCCCGGGTTCATCTAAACAAGGAGTCAAAGAGGCGCAAGCACAGTCTGTGACCTCCAACGGAGTCAGGAGAAGAGCTTTAATCCGCCAAACAAGTGAAAACACCCATGTTGGGACTTTTATCACCTGCTTTAATAGTTCACCAGGCAGCTCAGCCAGTTTAGTGTCAGCTGTTGACCACTAGGTGGAGACAAGTGAGCACATTTTACAAAAGAATTTTGATACTCATACTTCTTTATCAAGAGAAATGACTAAGTAGACAATTCTAAATACATAGGACAGGTGTAAGTTAAAAAATCACAATCATCAATTTCGATGCTGATGGTTTTGTGGTTGGTGTTTTCTCTTGAAGGATCAGGTGCAGATAAAAGTTCTGGTAAATATCCCCAAAGTGTTTTCTGACTGTCACCGTTTGCAGTGATGTTTTCATTTGACTCCCTTGTTTTTCGTGCATTCAGTTTTTTGTCTGTTGAGAATCGAAGACTTTGCATGTGTTCATTAGTGTTGTGTTATAGACTGACACCAGTTACAAATGAGTTTTCACTAGTTTTATTTCTGCCTCAGGCAAAGCTGCACCTGTTGAGATGCTGTGTTAAAGCATGATGGTTTTTAGGACATTTTTAGGTTTTTACACAGAAATCTGGGGCAATGTGATATAAAAATGTGTGTTTTTTGTGCATGCATGTAACTTGTTTTGTGAGTATGATGGTGCCCCATGGGTGATTTGCGTTCATATGTGTCAAATTAGTTGTACACATGATGTATGTAAGTTTATTTTGTTCAGTCTGTTAAAAACATGTCACGGTTTGCAGACTAATTGCTTGAGAGTCTCTGTGTAGAGTTGGTGGTTAGATGAGTTCTGTGTGATCTGGTCGACACTTTTATCTTTTTGTGAGCAGCCTTAGTTATGTTGTAATGAATGATTGTCCTTCTCAGACACTGTGTGCGTATGTGTGGTATGTGTGTCTGAGTGTGTGTGGGGTGTCTATATAGTTTGTGTTTTTTTATTGTTTGTGTGTTAAAGTGTGTGTGTGTGTGTACATATAGAGAAAAAGAGATCTGTTTTTTTTGTGTTTTATGTGCATGCTCTGATGCCTACATCAATGTGTGTGAGTGCTTTGTTATTTACATTTCAGAGAGTGCGTGCATGTGCCTCTTGACTGTTTCTGTGAGTGCGCGCGCGCGTGTGTGTGTATTTGTGTGCGTGTGTGCTTGCTCCCATGCTCACCCCTCTCCGTGTCTCCTACACAGCCATACGTGCCCACAGAGGAGGAGCAGATGGCTCCCCTGCCTCCCAACCCTTTCAGTGAGCTGTCAGAGAAGGACATTGAGGAGTACCGCAAGAACGTGGAGAGGAGGCAACTGGGCCTCAGTGGTACGACATACACACACACACAGATATACACTCCCTTATTTAACTATCACACAAACTCCATAAATTGGTGAATGTTCATGGCTGTGTGGACTTGATCCCAAACTCGTTCATGCTCAACTTGCAAACACCACAAGAGCCCAGTCACACTGAGAGACATATGGACAGAACACACTGGCACACACACACACACACACACACAGACACACAAAAAACACAGCCTCATCCCTCTGTTTGAGCAGCAAACAATGCTATCAATTTTTGAAAGTTAATTTAACACCAAATTCTAGAGTTATTGATCGGGTTTAAAGCAATCAATCTCTCAAAGATTTATTGAATTAATCTTTGTGTAAAATGTGTTGGGTTTTTTTACAGTATAACTTACTGAACCAGCTAAGCTGTTAGAATATTCTGCTCCTGATATACAGTTTATAGGCAGTCTGAGGTATCCATACAAAAAACATTTGTTCAAACGAATAACATAGTCTGATGTACCATTGTCTGATTTGTTTTACCCAGGTAATATTACCGGCCTAAAAAAATCAGTTTGAGTTCAGCTCTAGTTTGTGTCCCCGAACACTGTTATGACATAAGAGTAAATTATACTGGATTCAACCTGGAAGTGAAGTGAAGTTTAGTAGATTCCTTTCTCTTGCTAGTCTCATCCTACTTCCTTGTGTTTTCCATGAGCTGTTTACAAGACTGTCAGCTGCAGAAAAGACAAGACCAAAACAGCCAGATGCGGACATGTCCTGCTGAGGCCTGTTAAAGTTGTTCACAAGCTCCATCTGACATTTTCACGTGTTCAGAATCGGCTAAAACAGCTGGAGCGAATTTCAAACTGAGCTCAAAACTAATGCGGGATTTCTCAGATTTGTGCAAATCAGTTCCTCAACCTGATCAAAAATTGACCTGCAGATTGATGGCTGTACATCTTGAGCTTGTTCTGAGCTCTCTCAAAGGGTCTCACTGTTAACAAACATCCATATAATCCAGGGCCTTTAGCGCTGTCACCTTAGCAGCGATTCCCAGTGGGCTCTCCCATATCCTAACACACTGCCTGCAGTATCACACACAAACACACACTTATACACCTTTTTAACATGTGGACTTGTCCCGACAGGCACCACTGGTGTCTCCACACGCACACACACACGCTCACAAACAGGATAGTCAATGCTAATCATATTAGCCCTCCATCCCACTGCCTTTCAGAGAGGCCGGAGAAAATCAATAGTGAACAGATAGTAAAGGGGGGGTTGTCTCCTAGTCCCCATTCTACTCAGGCCTCTGCCACACTGGACCAGATTACTGTGTGTGTGTGTGTGTGTGTGTGTGTGTGTATGTGCATCACCGTGCACATGTGTTCATGCATGTTTAGAGGATCATCCAAATGCTCTTATGTGCATATGAATCACAATGCAAGAGTTCATGTGTGTGTGCGTGTGTGTGTGTGTTCATCTGTGCACGTCTATGAGGGGCTGGTATGACTAAGATGGCAGACCGAATAGACAGCAGGTCTTCACACCCGCCACATGAGCGGAGCCCGTTGCTATGACACTGTTGCCCCCACAGCCCCATGAATCCCCGGTGGCCAATCTGGATGCAAGCTGGAGACCGTCTGTAACGGCCTGATATATGACACACACACACACACACACACACACACACATGCATATGGGTTTAGCCTTTGATCAGTAGTGTCCACACTGTATATTCATTTTATAAACAAGAGTGTGATTATTTTAAACATTAAATGTCTAAATTAATACAGCTGAAATACATATTACACCCGTCACATGAACACTACCTAGTGTGTGAGTTTATGCATGTACCACCTGATGAGCACTCCCACTGCACAGACTAGGCTGTTATACAACCATCTCCTATGTACTGCTCAGGAAGGAGTTGTGAATGACAGCTATGGAGCCTCAGCCAACGTGACTGTGTAACCCTGAACGTGTTAATGAATGTGTTAAAAGTGATACGGGAATGCCACTCATTCACACAAATCAGTGTTTAAAACTAATGAAGCTACTAATGCTGAGCCGGGCTGCAACATTTACTGTTCTTGTTAGGAAGTTGTTTCAAAAGCTGCTGCAAACAGTTTTTGTCATGCAAGAGACACAAAATAAATCCAAGTGCTCAATTCATTCATGATGCATTAAGAGCCAGGAGCCATAAGGTGCTCTTGATGAGCTGCAGAGAAATAAAGACATAAATCTCTAAAGTGGAGTAAGGATATCAAGGGCATTAAAAGTCTTTATTTTTAGGCATGATTATGGTTTAAAAAGCTGCCCAGTTCTGACCTCATGAGGTCTACATTAGATAAAGATGGCATCGGGGTGATGTAGTTGACAAGTCCACAGTATCAGTTACAAATGACTTTAAACTATAATCTAATAAAATAGAGATATTCATTTGGATAATATGATTTGGCCAACAGTATCATAAAGGCACTAAGAGTTTATATATGCTGATAATACAAGGCCCTGTTCTTTAAATATAAGTCCAACTGCTTTATCAATGTAAAAGTGCCTGATGAATTGAATCCCTTGTATACTTGAAAAATTGATCAATAGATAACCTTTTTTTTAGCAGTTTGTGTGTTAGCATGTTGCCCGAGTATACAGTCGCTGCTTTGGAGAACCAACCTGCAGCCTTTAAGTTACTTTTCAGTTCGTCTGACCCATCATTGGGATGTTAGCACACAGCAAACAGCCTAGGAACAGACAACAGACCCTGGCGATCAGCAGACAAAGATTTAGTAAAATTTTGTGGTAAAGCAGCTGTGCATGGCCTGATTCTAACATGTGTGTTACCACTAATCTCTCAAACCCACCCCCTCAACACCCCCCTTCCCCCCTTCTGACCCATCATCCCATATCCCTCCACCCACCTCTCATCCCACTCACCCCTGCTGTCGTCCCACTACTTCAATCCTCTGCACCACCCTGCAATCCTCTCATCCCTCCCTCACCCATACCCCCCCCACCCCTCCACCCTCCCTGCAGATGGAGAGCACGAGCTAACCTCCGACGACGGCTCCACTCTCTCTCAGTCTCTGTCTCTCACCCAGTCCCCGCAAAGCACTCCAGCTAAAGAAGGTATCACTCACTCAGAGAGAGAGAGAGAGGGAGACTGTTTCAGAATGATCTTCACTGCCTTGCTGTGTGTGTCTTTCAGATCTGATGAATGTCTGTGTGTGCATGAGAATGCAAATGAAACGTGCGACGAGCTCAGTATCCTCAACTACTGATCTGTGCTATAAGTTCGTGCTGAATTAACAATTTTTCATCAACAAACTCTAACATCTAAGTCAATGATACTTCTTCCTTACCCACTAGAAAAGATAAAGTAAACCTTTAAAGCATTTACATTCTAATTTCACAGGTCTTCCAAAATACATTTATAGATGTTGGATTTTTAAGGACGCATGCAGATTGATTTCCCTCCTTCTGCTGATTTGCATTCATTTCAGTTCAACATGTGAACTAAGTGAGAAGAATTTCTTTGTGATCCTCCATGGGAGTGACTTTGTTACCTTGCTTGAACTCCTTTTTTAAGCACTCCTTGATGATGCATTCAAAGACATCTAAGATTTGGGTGTATATGAATTGGCATAGCTTAGTATTAAAAAAGGTAGCAAACAGGAACTAAGAAACTTAAAATGTTACATCTCATCGTTTGACATGCACTAAATAAATGAAAAAACAGTGAACTACACGAAACTATTTCATAGTGAGCGCAGAACCTCTGTATTTATGCTGAGCTAATCCCTATATTATTACTTAACACTCAGACGTGAGAGTGGTGGTGTTCTTCTTCCCAGTAAGACATTGAATAAATTATTTAACCCAAAATGTCAAACTATGCCTTTTGCCTTTCTTAATTCTTTGCTTACCAACTTGTCGTCAGACACGTACCATGAACTAGAATTGTCAAAATGAGTTCACATCAGCGTAAGATCTTTTTCCCCTCTCTTGCCTGTGGTGTAAAATGACACAGACCTGTCAGGTGTGTAACATGAGCGCACCATGGTGTCACATCACGATTTCTGGGTATTGAATTGTCACCTCTTGATGCCATTTAGAGCTATAGTCTTGCATCTATTAACACAGAAATCTGGCATCTGACATTTGAAGCCAGTTGGTGCGCCTCCAAGAGAGACTAAGAACACAGCAGCCTCTTTACAAGTTGTAAATAATGACACTATGGGATTGACTTCCTGTCAGCTTCCCTCCAGCATAAACACGCAAAACCACACAATGAGTAACAATTAACCCTCAACAGTGCATTGGCTCGAGGGACCCATATTTTCTGACACCGCCGCAGTGAGGTCAGCCAGTTTTCGTGCTGAAACCGGGTCAGTTGTTGTGCGAGCCGCTTTTTGAATTTTGCCTTGTGTGGTATTTTGTGCTGCGATGAAAATAACCCAGAGAAGACGTAAACGATTTTCATGTTGTAGAAAAGCAACACAATGCCGCTGCCCTGCATTCCCTAACCTGCATTTGCAACCCAGAGATGTGACACCAGCAGGCCTGTTACGTGAACAGTCATTAAGGGAGTGGGTGTAGTCCACCGTTCAAAGCCCCATTTTTTTTTTTTTTAAGGTGAAAGGAGGACAGTCTCTCTGGGCTATCAGGTCACCTGAGTTTTACTGCAGGGACATTATGAAATATGTGGAGCACCGGGACAGTGTGTCTCTTTATGGGAAGCGGAAGTTCAGCGCACAGTTCAAATGGTGTTAGTGTGCTCAGCACAGCGAAGCCTCACATTCACCACCTTAGTGGGGATTAATGCCTGTGAAATATATTGCAGTCAATACAGTGTTCCTGCTAAAATAGTATTCTAGTGAATTTTCTTTATTGTTGAGACAGTAAAAAAGGAGGATTACACACTTTATAGTGTTTATTATGTTGCATAATTTTAATAGCTGATTCAGTCTCTTTCTTAAAAAATAATGTCATCTTTGAATTAACTACTATATATGTGTGTATACATGAATAGATTATGGTTTAAAAAAATATTATTTAAATGTCCACAGAGCTGCAAGTTGTAAACATCATCTTTATGACAACATGAACCACACATTGTCCTTACTCATAGATAAATAATAATTGCTATGTGTGAGGACATCTGACAAAAGTAGAAACAGAACCGTGTCTGCCCTCTGTTTTAGAGTATAATCAGCCAATACCTGCTAAAACTTAAGCTGTTTATATGACAAAACAAATTCAATTGTTTGTACTCATAATTGTTTGACAGTGAGTGTAACTGGAAGTCAGTATTTCTCAGCATCTTATTTGGAAAAAAGATTTATTCCCTCAGTCAGTTTTAACAGTTTCAACTTTGCACTAACGTCAGTCAACACAAAGCACAAGTCGCGTGGTTATTTAGAAGTTGTGAGTGTTGCCTGTTGAGAGTGTGTGTCTCGTAGAATTTAGTGATGTGTTGTTCCTCAGTTTCTTCTTACCTGTCCTCACCTAACCTGCGTCTTAACTCCTCCCCCCTTCAGAGAACCACACGGGCCTGATGAATGGCAAAGACAACCACGGCGACGTGGATGAGGAGCTGTCTAAGCGTGTCAGCCAGCTGACCACCAGTGCAGAGAGCGTGGAGATCATTGTGCGTTCCTGCGAGAAGGAGCCGCTGTCCCCCGAGAGCTCACCCTCTAAGTCGCCCAACACCAAGAAGAAGAAGAAGTTCCGCACCCCATCCTTCCTGAAGAAGAACAAAAAGAAAGAGAAGACGGAGGCCTGAGAGCAAACGGGCAGAGAGGAAGACCGTCTGCGCAGAAGAAGAAAGAGGGGCGGCAGCCACCTTTTCTGTTTCATTTCTGTTTTTATTTTGTCTGTCTTCAATGTACGTTCATTTTTTTTTTGTTTATAATTTTATTTTAATTTTTTAACAAAAGGTTTTATGTGCAAAAGATAGTAGGACAGATTACATAAAAATTAATTGGTTTGTAACAAAAAAAAATAAAAGTCTCTCCTTCTTCAAAAAGACAAGAAGAGAGGTGTTGGATGTCTGTACATCCAATCACCTATGCAGTACTCTGACAGGCTCCTTGGAAGCTGATAAGTGTCATTTGAGTCCATTTAGATCCTGAATAACTGGCTCCTCCTGTGTTTTTTCCCAGGCTGAAAACAGAACTTGAAACCACCTCGCGTATTTCTAGCTTCGAAATCCAATTTTGTTAAATGGTTGGATTGCGACACGAGAGTTGTAAAAATGCACAAGTTGAAACGAAACCTTTGTGTCTGTTTCTTTGCCGAGACTCCCCCGGCCTTTCTTGGGTTTTGTTTCAACATTCGGTTCACCTGACTCTGCATAGAGAACTGAGAGGCCACATGAAATTTGAAGTCACACTGGAATACCGATCTCAGAAAAAGAAAAGAAAAACAGTCACAGGGTTTGTGTTGATTTTATTCACTGCAAGAGAAGTTTTCTCTCTGCTTCGCTCTCTCATTCTCTCCGAGCTCTTTTAAGCGTAGGCTTCTGATACAAACCTTCTATTCAGCTGATTGTGGCTGAACTAGAGGGTCACTAGACTGGACGAGATACTGAGGGACGAAGGCTGGCGGTCTATCACATGTTATCTCAAAGAGCCGCTGACTCACTCAGAATATTTATGTAGCATTTTTCATATCTTCTCCTCTTCATCTCATTATTTTGTTGGGTTTTTATTTTTGCCAAACTAAATGGAAGAAAAGATGAAACAATCTCATTTTAGTAAAGCGTCACTGTTTATGCCTAGTGTGTCATCTCATGAATTTTGATCTTTTTTTATTGAACACAAATTTGGTATTAGTCAACTCTGTTTTGTACTCATTTCTAAGCTTTTACAGAGAATACATATGTTACGCATGTTTTCTCTTTTTGCAAGAACTGAATTTATATGGCTGACTATGTTCTGTAGTGATGCCTGATTGCTCAAATTATATTCTAATCTTCAGAGTACACAAATTTACTATATAACAGATATATGAAAACTGGATATGTTGGCTATAGATTTTTAACTATATTTTTTATTTTTATTGTGCTGCACTTTTCTTGTGGTATATAACACATTTTAGTTGCAGGTGGTTTCACCAGTGAAGGAGATTGTGAAGTATTTGGTAAAAGTGGTGCAAGTAGTAAGCAAGGCATGGTGTCGGAGAAAGGTCAGGACCCAGAAAGTGAGTCGAAAGGAGAAAGCAAGAATAGTCTTTCATTGGTGTCACATGCGAGAAATGATCTCGACTTCTCAACTCAACAAAAGTACAAAAAACAAAAACAGGAAGTGCAGTGTTGAAATACTATGTCGAATATCTGCAGTCGTCAGCTGAAATGAGACTCGTGGGTCGTGGGGTGTGTTTTTTTGTTTGGTGTGTTTGTGTGTGTTTTTAAAGCCATATTGTAATTTTTTTCCACCATTATTTTTAACGATGAGACAAGGGTTTGCGATTCTCGTCTGCCTGCTCAGGCATCAAGAACCCGAACAAGACCTCTGTTAAATCACCCTAGTGACTGCATCAACACCCCTCAGGCTCCCCCCCGAAAAAAAACAAAACTTTATTTTTTTGCCAGTAGCTACATTCGTAGCAGCTACGCATCCTCGCCTAATTCGCCATTAATTTCCTCCTGGGACTGGAACATTATAAGGAGGTCATGTGGCCATTTCGTTTTTATTTGATCGCGCTGCAAGCCCGGACGTCACTTCAGCTTCTAAAGCCTCCCCTCATGTAATTTCTCTAGTAAACACGATCGTGTTGTAACTGTCAGATGACCCACCGTTGAACTCTGCAAAGCCAAAGTGTGATGGGTTGCCACGTATCCCCCCCCCCCCGCAGTTTAACCAGATGCACCAATATCCCAGCTAGCAATGTGAAGTATTGGATTTGGAGGGAAGGAGGGTTTAGGGACACATCTTTAGCTGTGTTAAACGATAGCTTTTGGCTCTGAGCAAAGAGCCGAGGTCACACAACTGAAAGATGGAGGAAGGGAGGTGTGAGTTTGGAAATGGAAGTGCATGTGTGTGTAGTATAGAGGGGCAGGGGGTAAGGACAACCTGACACTAATGCACCATGTTTTTATCACTCAGACTGTCTTTTTCATACCATCTCTCCTCCTGGGCAGTTCTCTACTTTCATCCATTCATCCATTTGTATCGCAGTACGCTTTCTTTTTTTTTTCTTTTAGTTTACAGAGAGCACTAGGCTTTTTTTTATTAACCATTTTATGAGCATAAATTGCTCCCAGATGAACTGAATGTGCGTTGCATTCTTTTTATTTTCTCCTCTTCTGTTTCCGACTGTTTGCACCTTGCTTTACTAATGCCTCTCTATTCCCTGTTTTAAAAAAAAAAAAAAAAAAAAAAGAACGAGTTTTGCTTTGGCATGCCAGAATGAGCCGAGCTACTTTGTGACCTGTGAAAATCCTTTATAAATGGTTATCTAATGGAGTTGCTTTTAGATGTATTGCTAATCAGTGTAAATTCACAAATAAAACTGTATTTTAAGAAACGGAAGCTCATTTTTCATGTTTGTGCATCACAATTCTCATCATTCCTCAAACTGTTTTTAAGTTCAACATAATCCATACGCACTCATTTTCCTTTGTCCCATTGTCATGAAGCAGTTAATGATGAAGTGTACATATTGACAGTTTCACACGCTTAATGCTGAATTTTTCACAGTAATTGAAGACAGTGCTGTAGAAGGGTTTTAAACAGATGGACCTATGCTGCATCTCAGCACTTCAAAGTTAAATGAGCAGGAATAAAAACAGTAACAGGTGCCTTTTTGAAACCTTTATTTGTGATGTTAAAAGATACGAATGAATGTGTGAATAGTTCAGTCTGGACCTTATGGCACATAGATGTGAATGATTGACTAAATGCAATTGAAAATGTGACAATGATCATAACTGGGTGTCTAGTTGTCTAGTGGAAAGTGAGCACAGAGACAGTTCCTTTGAGATATGCATTTCTCCACAACCCTATGATTATATGAAGAGGTGGTTCGCCTCTGGGATATAGAGGAGCAGAATATAAGGTTTTTCTCCAAAAACACTCTATTGTCATTCTTAAGCTTATATTAGCAGGGATATTTTGTTACTGACATACGATGAATCTTATGGCATTGTGTTTACCTGTTAAAGAAGTGGTTCCTAGCCTGGCAACCAGGACCTCCACAATTGGTTGGAAGCTGATGAGTGGTGCAGAAAAACATTTCTGCAACACAAGTTAGTTATTTTTCAGATTCTTATGTAGTATATACAGAATGTATCCTACTTTATGTTAAAAGAGTACTCCATTAATTAGCACTGTGCTCCTAACATAGTCAAACTCAAGAAAGACAAGCTTTTCTTTTTGTTTTTTAAGTAGCAGTGTCAAAGTAACAAAGCCAGAGACATAGCTAGCCTGAAGCACAGGTGAGGGGTGTTACAGTAGGCTGATAATCTCACGTCTTTCAAACTCCACCCCCCTAAACTCTTCAACTCAGCCAACGCTGACTCAGGTGACATCACTTGAGGCAGTTCTTCAGATTTCACACAGCTTTCTCTGAAGCCACAAGGAGGCTTTATACATTTTCGTTTTTTCACATAGTGCTCTCCACAGCATGTAATCACGCTGTAAGGTCTGAAATAAGTGTAGTTCCCCCTTAAGGGATTACAAGTGAAAATAACTGGGAACCACTGCTTTAAACAATGGTTATGTTGTTCTATTTTTTGTGTGAGCAGGTGTAATAATATGTTGTTTGGCATCATTTTGATGCGTCTACAGATGCTTACTTTACCGAAGAGTCTGCTTCACTCTTAATCTACTGCACTCTTTCCAGCCACCGCAGGGACGTCTGTCTCACGTTGGCGCAGACCTGTCACAGCCTGACACAACATGGCGTCTGTGCTGCAGCGAGCACGGACTGTCCATTAGAGTATCCAGGCAACTGGAGGATGTTCTGTGCATATGAGCAGCCAATGTGCCTTGACTGCATTTATATCCTCAGATGCAAAATTAAATATGCAAAACTTATA
Source organism: Amniataba percoides (assembly GCA_037176925.1). Lineage (NCBI taxonomy): Eukaryota > Metazoa > Chordata > Actinopteri > Centrarchiformes > Terapontidae > Amniataba > Amniataba percoides. The sequence goes on from JBAJHX010000051.1 coordinate 8,512,446, forward strand.
TCATGATATTTCCCTGTAAGATGTATCTCTCTGGTCTTTCAGTATCTGCCAATTGACTGAGTATTTTCATTTTGATGGAGAACTAATTTTCCCTTGAACATTTCTTTGCCCTTTTTTAAACAAAGTAATGATGCCTTTTTTTTTTTATCTTGGCCTGTTTTCACTCTCTCACTGTCTTGCCAGGTTGCTTTCAGACACTTGAACTATTCTGCAAAGACAATGCAACTCAGCTTCCACCACTACTGTCAAAAACTATACATTTTAGGATATAGATCCACCAGATAATAGATTTAAATTATGCCTGAATGGTTTGAGAAAAGCTTATTTAAATTATATTTTGGTGAAAGAAACCTCTCTGATACTCACATGGTATTATGAGCAACACAAACAATCATCGAATTGTGTTTGACTCTATGTTTGTCTCCACCGAGGCCCTCGAAGAGACAAATCAGGTAGTGTGTTAGTGACAGGAGAGATTGAGATGAGAGAAACTAGACTGGCCCCATTTTAATTTTTTCCACTTCCTCTGATATTTATCTAGGATCATTTCTGTTTTACATATTGCTAGGTGTAGCTTCCATATATAGTATTTACAGCACTGTAATCCTGTCCTGGTGTCAGTGAATGTGATATATAGTATACTGCACTTTATTCGGCAACAACACTTCTGATATGAACAATAAAAGTGTATGAGCGATCCTGTGACTCTGTGTCTTTTGTGGGTTTCGTGATGGTGGAGAGAAGGAGACTAATTCATTGTGCTGTTTTGTATATGCACTTCTCAACTCTGGTGTGTGGAAAGATAAATAACAATATAAGAGAAGAATCAATATCCTTGTAAAAATTAGACTGGGATCAATGAAGCTTCATGTTTAATTTTGTATTACTTTCCCCATATGGCAGAAAAGAGGAATAAAAGATGAGTGGAAAATGTATATTCATTGGTACTATGTTGGGGAATCATGAATAAAAAAATGTTTTAGAACACAGTAAGTTCTCAATTCAGCAAACTGAGTTGGTCCCTTATTCTTTAGTCTATAACACAAGACTGATTACAAATTTTAAGGTATTTTTTGAGAATATATGTGATCACTATGGTGGCCCTGGATGCCCAGTGCACTTTAACCTAAGAAAACAAATGCAAAGCAAATACAAATAAATTAAGAAAGCCATCAAAAAATGCTGCAAAAATGTGTAATAAAAAGTTGTAAATGTGCTCATGATGTGAAATTTTTGTATTTTGCTCTTTTTTAGTCTGCTCTAGTTTTCTTAAGCTGCAGTGCAATGGCCTCTCAGGGCCACTGTAGATTTCTTTCAAATTTCTGAGTGTCCCATTTTAGACTGAAGCTCTTTAAACTGACCACAGACCAGCTCAGATACATGCACTCATACATCACACACAGACCCATCCTCTTGCATCATGTTCAGCACAAGTAGGTGCAGAGGGGTTTCTCCTCTGCGCTCCTCTCCAGACAGCACCACGCTGTGAGTGTCAAAACAATAAGCCTACTTGCGTCCAGATGGATGGATTGGGGAGGATTGGGGAAACCATGATAGGTCTTTTTTTTTTTTTTTTTTTGGGGGGGGGCAACCCCCTAGCTCCTCCACACACACACAAACACACACAGACACACAAGGACCAGCCCCACCCCAACTTACTGGACTAGACACCCCATCCACTCCAAGCTTCACAGTTACCAGACACTGCAGTGATGCTCTGATGCCACTGGGATGAATTAGGGACTGATAAACAACATAAGGGGTCAGTTAGGCCTGAGCCCAAATACACACCCCATGGGACCACCCACATGCACGTACACAGCTATACAGCTGGTGGTGGTACACTTTGTTCATTCAAGATGAGTTCTGTGAAGAGAAAACACGGGGAGTTAAGAGACGAGTAAAGGTTGGATCTTGACTTGCTGACAGACCATGAATTAAACGTCCCCAGACTGTCATTAACAAAAGGACCAAAAGCCTTCTTTGATTCTTTGACGCTCTTTTGTGTGGATGTTTTTATCCAGCATGCATACCCATGAATACATGCGTGAATGAAAGCTTTGATCCATACTCATTCCCGCCCCATGCCTTCAGACACTAAGGCCTGGCATGGTGCTTAAAGCAGCTATAATCTTTCCAGCAAAAGCAAGATGCTATTTTCAGCAAAAGGGCTTAAAGTTAGTATCAACTTACATTCACCAGGTGACAAGAAAGAACACTGCAAATTAATGTTGCTCTGAAAATGCTTTATGTCTCAATGAGCTGCTCTTTGCCCACAAATTCACCGTATCAGTCTAAATGATATAACTATTTACACTGAAGGCCAGATAATCACTTCATGCAGATTTAGTACTGTATGAAGTAATATATGACCTTTATTAACCTCTATCTACAAGCACAGACTGGCTGCAGTGTTTAAAGTCCCATTGGCCTGCAATCAGCAGAACTAATAAAGTCCAGTTTTGTCAGCAGAGATAGTTTAGCCAACTAATTAAAGCTTCAGCAAAAGAGTCTTTTGATGAGGTAATCATAATGCATTACGCTGTGATTATGATACTGCTGTTATTGACTTTGTTGACTCAGTCACTTTATGGTCCCATCATAGCTCTGTCCATCACGGAGCAGGTGAAAAGTCCAAGCCAGTGTGTGTATGTGTGTGTGTGTGTGTGTATTAGGGGTGATTATTCTGAAGAGTCACTGTTATTGATCAACTGTTCTATCAAATTCCTGAAGATGTATGATGTTTATTTTGTGCTAAGGGGCAGTAAGGATCTCGCTTATTGCCCCTTTATCTTTAATTCATTGAAAGTTGTTGGACAGACATTATAGATGTTGTTTGGGAAAACTAGACAAAGGAAAACTGCTGATCAGTGTGTTTTATCATTCCTCTCCTAACAGGCAACCCAGTACCATTTTTTAGCATTGACATTTAAGGACAGGGGACATGGTGGAGTCCTCCACCATGGCCTGATGGTTAAAAACGAAAGCTTGTGATTCATATGTGAGTGGCCTGAATACTTAAAATGTTTGTTGAGGTCAGCAGCTGAGCATCAGTAGATATCTGATTTACTTTGGATGTATGAACAAGTAGAGTTCAACAAGTTTGTGCACCCAAATCTAGATGTTTGGGCTTCGTCAGAAGGGAAAAGGTAATTTAATTTGTAATAATGCAATATTATAAAAAGTAGTTGGTTAGGGTTAGGGTTAAAAAGCAATGCTACCAAGCACTAGGACTGCAAAATAGCTGCAGAACAAAACCTAACAGACGAACAAATAGGAATAGTGGCTACACATCAGCACCAACCAATAAAATGCTCTTAAACACAATCCATGCAAGAGCTCCCATTGACTTCAGCTCTGGAAACAGATGGAAAGCTGCTCCATACTCTCTTATAATTAAGAGACCCATGTGACAAATGCAGCGACTGCTGAGAGGAATTAGTGGCATAGATTCACTTTAGCCACAGTATCATTTGTTCTCCTAGCTATTGACTCCCTGCTTTGGGTTATATATAGGCCAATCTGTCACATGCTCCTCCCATTGTAGAATGAGACCTGTATCCTTTTGCCATTGGAAATCTGATCCTCCACTGGAAATCAATAGCATCCCATTTCCTCTTTGCTTGTCAAGGATTCAATAGATTACTGGCGCAGACTGGACTTCCGTTCAGTATTTTAGAAATGAAGGATTTATCATTGGTAAAACAGAGCATTATTACAACATATGTCATTTGGTAGACGTGTTAGCTTCTAAATATAAAGTTGAGCTATATGTTCTCATGTATATAGCATTACATCAGCTCAATCAACCTGACCTGATCATTTGTTAATATTGCCATAAGCGGCTCCAGGGATCAATGTTGTTTTACAAAGGGGGTGATGGAAGGACGTGTTTGTGCATCCTCAGCAGAAAAGGGAAGAACTATGGCTACACAGTGTGATCTATAGTCCCTTGTCAACCACACACACACACACACACTGCCCTTTAACCTTCTTATCACCAGAAACCAGGGATCCAGGAAGGAAGTGACAGAAAAGGGCCTCAAGTGTGCTGATCTAAGCTGCGTCTGCCAGGGCCCTACTTGTTTGCCGATGCAGGTTATGATGACCGGAGGAACTGGCAAGACATTCAACTTCTAGGATAAACTGGGCCAGGCTGCTGGGTTGGATTGGAGTGTGCCAAAGTAGGCTAAACTGTGCATGGTTTGATAGCCCTGGGCATGACTACATTCAATGAAATTGAACTGAAGAGAGCTAGACTGGACTAGTAGACTGGGGAAAGTTGAACTGGGTTGGACTAGACCAAACTGGACAGGACTTTACTGGACAAAGTTGGTCTGAAATAGATGACTACTGAAATGTATATGACTGAAAATAGATAGACAGAAATAATGTCTGTTGAATTTATTTAGGATTAGCCATATAACCATCAAGTGACATGGTTAGATATAAGTGTGAAAGTTTGTATTTTGATACTCTTTTCTCAGCAGTAGCCATTCAATGTATTAATGTTATAATGTGTAAACTAGAGACACAAACTGGATGTATACAGGATAACAGACACTGCTGCCCAGAAGGCCTCTAGCGCTGCCTCATAAGCAAAATTCATGAACTGTTGAACTGAAGTGAGATATAACTTCAGAGAAAGTTTCTGTTAAATCACCTGTCGGTAAGATCGGGAGATTGCTTTTATATTGAAAATTAGAGCCAGTATACATCCCAGTTCCCCTCCCCTTGATCCACGGTGCTCGCCATCTCGCCTCTCTTTCAGTCTAATTCTTTCTTTTTAGTTCACCGTTCGTCATTGCTCTTCTTCTGCTTACTTATCTTTCATGCAAAAATTTCCCCTCTTGTTTCTTGGTCATTTGGTTGTTGTTGTGGCCTGTGCAGGAGCAGCCGTCTGAAGTCTGATGTTCTGCTCTGATTGCTGCTGTGACCCAGGCATGGTGGATTCTTCTCAAGTGGAGCCAGAGGAGCCTGTTTTTTTTTTTTTTTTTAAATAACAGATTATCTGTCTCATATACTATTGTAAGAATATGGTGACATTTTTAACAAATATACCTAAAAGTCATATTAAAATGAGTTACCTTTGTATTACCACAAGGATTGGATGAATGCAATGATTTTTAAACCAGAGATAGATAGAAATAGAGACTAGATTATTTAGATTGATTGGATTTGACTTTTCTGTCCTCTTTTGACCTGTGTTGTACCGCGTTGAATGAAATGCTGCTTTTCTTCCTTCCCTCCTACCCCAAGGAACTGCAGTGATTGTCCAACTCCTGCTAGATAAATAATAAACGTGTGTGTGGTGTGGGTATATATCATCCCTGTGCTAAATACCAGGGTCACGAGGCATCCTGAAAAGAGGGTGTACATGTTTGCTGACAATGCCTTAATGGAGACACTGTATAGTTTCCTTCTTTCTCTCTATTCTCTTGTCATTTCTTCCTTCCTTTCTTTCTCCATCAGCCACACCCTACTGAAGAAAAGGGGTGGTGGGGAGCTGGGGGAGGAGTGGAAGACAACCAAGACAGACGCCTCGCTCCCTTTTACGAAAGGGGCGCATCTGCCATAAAGGGGGTCAATAAGGTACAACCAGGCCGCTGTGAGTTGTGTCTTGTGGGCTGAACCTCTCTTTTGTGTCAGCCACTATCTCTACAATGGAACGCTAATGGGAGGCTTGGATTTCCCTAAGTGACACTGATTAATGGCAGAGAATGCAGGCAGATCCTTCTCACCCTTATCAGTGCAAGTTCCTCTTTACCCAGCCTTGAAGTATGAAGTGAAGTGTGCCTTTGAAGGCATGTTTTGACTTTTTTGAATTTCTTTAAAATGGCTTGAGAAGTTGAAGCGGCTAAGACGACTCTTTTTTTGACATTTTGGAGCTGTGCAACAAGCTATAATCGCAATGGTGATATATTATGAAGATTTTCTAGTTTATAAGTGAGCACTGATTCTACTCAGAGTTTAGGCTGCATGCGTTGGCCACGGCGTAAGCTCTGCAGAGATTCAATGCAGTAGTATAAATCAGCCCTTGATTTGGTTTCCACCACTCCTGAGGGAAATATTTGGCTTATAAGCTGCTAAATGCTCCATTAAGTTCACCAGCTGGATGCTAACTTGTACTGTCTGCCTTCTGGTTTTAGACAGGTAGCACACAATGGGTTTATTTGATTTTGCTGAAAGAAGTTTCCCAAAGTAAAGTTGTGAATCTGACAGATGCTTAAATGCTTCATACAGTCAGGGGAAACTGCAGAATCAGGTGATAATTCCCATGATTTCAAGTGATACCTTTCACATTGCACATTAGATCCACTGTTAGAATGAAAATATTATATTAATATAAGTGCAGTTTTCTTGTTTCTTTTTGCTTTATTCAACTTAGCTTGTTTTTAAATATGCACTGGCAATGTGAGACAAACTTCAAGAGTTGAAAACACTTCTGAGATGGGAAAAAGAAAGTTGTCGTGACAAACCGTCTAGTCAGCATATTGAAATGTCCAGCCGACAGAGAACAACAACGGCTTTCACTGAGTCGTGTTTCTGGTCACTTGATTAATTTGTGTCCACCGCTCACTCTCCTTTAGCGCTGGTGTGGCCATCTTCCTTGAAAAACATCTCTGTCACAATACCTGCTAGAGATGTTTGACTTTCTTTGCCAGCTACCTGTTAATTTTGCTTGTCCGGCATTTTGTGCGGCAGACAACAGGAAATAACAGCTCCTGCCTCAGATAGTTTTGCCAAATGTGGAAAGCCAATGATAACTGAAATGACCAAACATACTACTGATTGTGTTTTTCATGCAGTATTATTTGCATGCGTATGAGGCTCTGTTTCATTCAGTGATTAATTAGTCTTACTGGAACTAAAGGCTTATGAAAGGATCTCTCTCACATTATTCATTTCAGTGGATGCCAGTGGTATTACTGAGTAGCAGAGACATACTGTGCGGGTCTCATAATGCTATTCATTTCCAGCACTTGAGATGTGTGTTATGTACACACAGACATCAGATCGTCCCCCCGGGAGCCGCCAATCGTTTTGTCTGGCCTGGATCCCTCTTTTGTCTCTCTCCTTCCCTCTCTCTTTCCCCACTCCAGCCTCCTTACCCTCTCCCACCCCCCACGGTCCCAAACCTTGATATTAAAAAAGGATTACTGAAAAACAACATGGGTAATTTCCTGCCGCCCTGAGAACTATCCCCCTGTTGAGAAGACTCATGAACCTTTCCTCCCTCCCACCTTTCCTCTCTATCTATCTCTATCTTTCTGTAGCCTGCCAGTAGAGATTTGGAGGAGCGACAGCACCAACAAAAGTGGGGGGATGGTGATGTGAGGATGGTTTTGGGGTGGGGGGGTGTCTATTTTTTTCTGGCTGCCTATCCCATTCTCTCCATAGTCTGCCAGCAGAGATTTGGAGTGCAACAACAACGGTGGGGGATTTGGAAGGGAGGAGGGAGAGGAGACAGAAATGTGACTCCCTAGTGACCATCTCTCTGCCGATACAAGAAAGGGAAAAACAAAATAGGGACAGGTGGATGGAGGCAATGAAGGGCACAGGGGAAGGAAGGTGTAGCAGACAGAGGAGTGATGTGAGACTTGGAGAAGAGCTTGGAGGACTGTAGAGAGGGAAGAATATGGATCGGGATAAAGTTCCAGCTCAAGGATGTCTTCATGTCATCAAGAAATTTGAGCTCCTGCTCACAATGTGAGCGATATCAGGACAATGTGAGAGATATCAAGACATATTACAGTATAGAAATAAAACTGACAGGGCAGACAGCGAGATGATATGCATATATATCATCTCGAGATGATATGTATATATATATCATCTCGCTGTCTGTTTTATTTCTATACTGTAATATGTCTTGATATCTCTCACATTGTCCTGTATATACATATAGATAGATAGATAGATAGATAGATAGATAGATAGATAGATAGATAGATAGATAGATAGATAGATAG
>JBAJHX010000051.1:8524547-8543125 GCA_037176925.1 Amniataba percoides
AAGAAAGAAAGAAAGAAAGAAAGAAAGAAAGAAAGAAAGAAAGAAAGAAAGAAAGAAAGAAAGAAAGAAAGAAAGGATTCATATTGAAGCTGCCATTTCTTTTCCTGGCTCTGTTTTGCCCCTCCTCTCACTCACTATGAAATATCAACTTTTCCCTTTTCTTTCTTCTCCTCAGTCTCTCCCATCACACTGGCACACAATGAGAGGCTGTGTTTTCCTGGGAGTTGCCGATTGACTTGCCGAAATTGTTCACATAGCTCATTGTCTCTGCCCAGATTTTTTTGGGGAAAAAAAAGACCAGACCCCCTCACCACCCCCCCACCAAAGATAATGTTTGAATTATTCAATGGCGCAATAACTTCTCACCAGACTTGTTTTCAAGCAAGAGTGGATTAGAATTTGTATATGTGAATATCAAACATAAAGAGGCAAAGGCAAAAAAGAAGAAGAAAGAAAGAAACGCCTCCCTGGTGACAGCAGCAGCTTAACTCATAACTCATTTTAATGTCGGGCAGGAAGCAGAATGGATGAAATAGTGGAAAAAAGTTTCATCTGACATGTAATCAGCCATGGAAATGGGATACTAAAGGCCCATTTCACTTTTTTAAAAACCTCACTGGGAGTAAAATATCACAGAGAGGGGTTTATGACCAGAGGGCCGAACAATGCACATCAAGTCACCATTCAGGGGGTATAAGAGTGGGAGATGAATAGAGGAGAGCCGCTTTCTTTTGATAAAGCACAGATGTTCTGTAGGGAGACATATTTAGATCGGAGAGGGCCCATAACTCGGCTATAGGGACTCCTTCTGTCTGTGCTTGTGTGCATGGGTGTGTGCTTGTGTGTCGTGTGGTTCATGTATATTGGCTCCTCCAAAAGGAAGCAGAGCACACACGTGCCCACACGCTTTAAACATTTATACATTGTGCTTGCCTGGCACCGGCAATCTCAACACGTCCATAAAGTCCTCACTCACTCACCCCCATCCTCGCCATTGTCTGTGGAGAACAGCTCAGTGAATGGAGGACCTAGTTTTGGCTGTGGTGGTTGGAGGACCCTCTCCTACGCGCTTTCCCTTTGGCTCCTATTGTTTGGCTGGTCCTCCTCCTCGCTGGAGGCCCATCCCAGACCTGCTTACCCAGAAACAGCCAACTGCTAAGGTCACCCCATTGCCACTGTAGGTCAGTGAGGGGGAACAGAGAGTATCTTCGCCCTAAAATACATTCCTTATTTTTTGCAAGTAGTTTTGGAGTCTCCTTAAGTTGACTTCAGTTAACTTTATAAGAAATGTTAGGAACCTGCGTTGTTGAGCAGTGTGATGGCAGGACAGTTCAGTGTTTTCCATCTGTTGACATGACACCCGCACATTTTAGAAAAATAACTAACCTTACACTTTGAAAATGAACAGGAAGCATTGCCAGTGAAACCTTTCAGGTAATTCATTGCACCTTCTTGCAGCCATTTTAGAGGGACAATCATTAGCACCACTAGCTAATGATCACTAGTGTGATTTACTGGGCTGCTTGAATTCATGGATGTTTCAGTGATCTAAACTATTTTGATAGTCTGTTGGTTTGTGCTGATTTGTTCTCTTCTACCTCACTGTGTTAGACAAGAGCTTTTTATGTGTTCTCCCCAGAGATTAAAGAACCAAATAATCCAGGTCCTGTCAACTTTAAGTCAGAAGTGATGTAGTGAACTTTTTAGCAAACAACTGCCAATTTACACATGGAGCAGATTTGGATAAGCTTTAATTCTGAGTTGTTTTTTCTGGCCATCTCATGAATTATAATATTCACTCTCCCTTTGGCTCTCTTCTGGTCTCCACCAACTCCTGAGGGAACTAGCTGGCTCTTTAGCAGCTAAATGTTCAGCTCACTAACTGTCTTTCTGCTGGTAGCACATATGGGGTTTATTGCAGCATTTTCACAGCTTTATAAAACCAAATCCCAAGATTATTTTAGCAAACTCAGACACTGTCATCCAACCACTGAAGAGCAATGTCGCCATAATTGCATTGGAAGTTGTTTATCAGTTGTTCATTTATTTAGAAAAATGGGATGAGTCAATCAGGATCTTGGTGAGGATCAGAGTTTTATGTCTTCAGGGTAAAGATGAGTTTGTCATTGGCTCACTTCTCCAGTAGAATTTGGATTTGGGTTTATGGTTTAGCTTAGAGTTAGGTTTAAGTTAGGCTATGATTAAAGGTTCAGATTCCTCATGTGGCATTCATAGTTGAGAATGAGGGGCTATGTGGAATGAGTGTTGCCAGTGAGGGGTCCTCATGTGGATAGACATTCATGGATGTGTGTGTGTGTGTGTGCAGAATGGTGACACTTGATCTTAATCTCCATGGTTACCAAGAGGATAACAAACAGCATGTTGCAGTCTCAACCCTAATTTCATTACCAAACCGTTATCTGCATGAAGCCCCTACAGTCTTTTCTGGCCAATTCGTATGTTTTCATGGACTCATGGAATATCAGATAGGCGATTCAGCACACACTGACCATATATCTCCCCTGATTATCACTTGTATGACCCAGGCGCCCTGTAATACCAAATTTATGGCAGACGGGTCATTAATTTTGCTGACAGCAACACTAAAGTATTAGACTTATAAGGATTTAGCAGCTGCAGTCATGAGTTTAGCTTCCAGGGGTCTATTCGTGCTGAAGGCCATTACAGGGCATGACAGCTATGTGTGTGTGTGTGTGTGTGTGTGTGTGTGTGTGTGTGTGTGTGTGTGAGTGAGAGAATGTATGTGCCTGTGTATTTGTAGCAATGTGGCTCTGTAGTATGTGAAAATGCCTGGTATGTATGAATATATGTAGTATATGCATATGTTTCTACATTCCCCTAAGTTTAAATGAGGCCCTTTGCCCCCTCCTGCTCCCCTCCTACGCACACACACACACACACACACACACACACACACACACACACACACACACACACACACACACACATACACATCCTACAAAAAGGTCACTAAATGGGGCGTTAAAGCTGTCAGGGTGATGAGTGCAGGGCGGGATTTCGGCTCCAGATGATGATGTTGTAAGGAGGCCGCTGAGGTTCACACCCCCTCACTTTCATGATGATTCATTGGCTATTACACTCCTCTGCTCCCTCTGAGCCTCATCACACTAGAGGAGACACAAGCAAGCTAAGAGATGTGGCTGTAAATGATAGCCAAGTGAGGAATTAGCATTGTTTGTTGGGTTTTAGTGCTGCAGTTGTTATAAACAGTACAGTGCTGAGAAATCAGCCCTCTTTTGGTACAATATTAGAACTATGGGACTGAGAGAATATAAGATAAGATTTATTAGATAAACAGGACTTCCTTACCACAGGCCCTTATTAGATGGCGTACAACAAGGCACATGCACTTTATTGCATATTTCCAGGTGAAAGTTCATTTGTGTTAACTGAATTTGACTTACACCTGATTGCATACATTCAGACCACTTTTATCAGCTTAACTTAAATGCCTTTCACCAAGAACCACTCAAATATATATGAAATGTTGTTCCTCCTTTTCCACCTTTTTTTGTGCATCCCTTGGAGAGCCTTTGACAGAGACACATTGGCTTTTACAGAGATTGTACCAGTGTCTGCACAGTTATCACAGCCTCTATAAACATCAAGTTGTGCTTCAGCCACTGAGCCTGCCCTCTGTGATTCACAGACAACCACTAAAAGGAAAGCACACTTGATCCTCACCAGCTCATAAAGGGCTTTGGGGTAGCTGAGAGAGGGCAGGAAGTATGTGTTTGCACTCTGTGGTGGAATTTACGCTGAACGTCCCGCACACCCACATGAGTGTTTTCAATTACTGCGGCTGATTAGACCTTGGACTTTTGGTTGAGGTAGGGTGGAGCAATGCCTGAAGTGACGTGATTGCTCATAACTCAGGTGCACCAGGACGATGTTAAGCCCGTTTTGTTCACACCCACACAATCCTGAGCAGAGGTCTTATCAGGTAAATGACTACATTACACAGTATCATGCTAGTAGATGGACTATATCAATATTTGCACATATAATACACAGATATTTTTATTAACTGTGACCAATAAAAGGAAAAGAATTATTATTATTATTTTTTTTTTTACCATTGATCCTCTACTGGAGCCAAATAAAATACAACATTACTTGCAGTTTCAGTGAAAAGCCTAGATAGGTGTTTTAGTTCAGGACAGGTAAAGGTCACTTGTGAGAAATGTTTTGCTACAGTTTTTGTTGAATGTTGAACCTGAATTTGTCAAACTAATCTTTGATATTTTGGATGTCATTTAGTCATGTATTGATTACTGTTATGGGTAATCCTGCTTGCTACAACAACCCCACCTGAACTCTGGTTTCTTGAATGCATGTCTCACTGATAAACACTCCTCATCCACTGATAAACACTCATACAAAACCATGTGTACATTCCCATGAATAGTGAAATATGTTACTTTTTGGTTTTTATATATCAATGTTTTTCAATAAGCAATTGAATGTCAATTTTTGCGTGCATTAGATTTTTCCTGTATCATATTTTCTAGAATTTTGTATCAAATGTACATTGTTGTTTGTTTTGTTTTCTAAGTAGCATTAGCTAACCAAAATAGATTTCTCACTCAGGTATTGTTGAAGTAATTGGTAGCTTTCTCACCTCAGGCCTCTTTCGTAATTACAGAGCACATATCAGAATATCTTTTTCCACCAGTCAAGAAATGTTCTCCAGTTTTTAAGGGTTGGCTCAGGAACACTGTGTTAAGGATAAACACCCTTGGTTTGATATGTAATCTTGTGTTCTCTCTTACCCTGCACTCACAATGTGAGCACTATAATTAAAAAGGCACCATGTGTGATTCTTCTCATTTCTCAGAGTTAACCAAGTAAGACTGTTTAATGGAATAAAGTTGGCCACAGCTGAACATTTTAATCATTCTACAGTTGGATTACCTGATATCCAACGGTAGTTTGCATCATTAAAGGTATTTTTGTGATCCCACGCATTCCTACTGTCAGCCCAGAATGTGAACATTTTCCCAGGTTGTAAACTGCTTTTAAAATCCGGCATGTTCAGTTATGCCGCTACGCTTTTCTTTTCCGCTCCTCTGTGCTTGCTAGCATAAATATACCCTTTTCACAATCGCAGGTGTAATTAATAACATTAAAAATGCGTGAATTCCATCTCTGTCTGCAGGTTTCAGAGCTCTGCTGAAGGGCAGCACGATAGCGTGCTGACTCATTGGCTTTGCTTGCTGGGACAGTTGATGCAGAGCCATCGTTAATGTTATCAGGCGCATCTGTGCTTGCTATGCCAAGTCGAAATGTCTGTTGTGAACAAGGCCTCATGGGATCATCCCTGGAAAGCAATTTATATTTACGAGAAGAGAGCATCAGAGAGATTGTGAAAATATCTTTGAATGTGCAACCTGTTGCTGGAAAAGTTCTGAAGGGAACACTTAGACTGCTGGTTACCTTTTAGCCAAATTGGTTATTTATTTATGACATTATATTTATACTTATTCCCTTCACAATTCACATTAAATTAAGGACAGTTGAACATTACAGGCAAATAAATCACAGTGGAAGTTAACATGAAGAGCATTTTTTAGTGATAGTACATCTGCAAATTGAATCACCTTTAACATGCAGTGCCAACCATATCTTATCAGTTTGGATGCCTGACTTTTCCAAATGTTTTTAAGTGGATGGCTGGAAATATAAGTAAGAAACAATAAACATTATTGTGATGCTTATTTTAGACTTAATTCTTTTAATTGTCTGCTATCTTTACCCTCATGTATCAGTCTTAGGTTCTTGACTGAACTCAGTAATGTTCGAATGATCACGTTTCCAGGCCGATCACTTTGATGAATAATGGTGACAGTTATTAAAGTTTAACACGTGAATATCAAAACGGAGACATTTACTATTTAGACCCCCTGACAATCCGGGTAAATGCAGCCATGTTTAAGTTTAGCCTTTTATCCTGCGGGAACCCCACGCCATAAACTCACGTACACACTCATACAGCCGACACCCCCAGGCAGCGCGCTCTCTCCTGCTGGGCCCCGTCTTATCCTAATGGGATTGCCACGGTGGAAGTCTCCCAATAATGGAAATAATGAAATCAGCAAGGACCTAAAGAAAGGTTACTGCTCCTGTTGCAGGCAGCATCCCCATGCAGACTGCATGCCTCCCCCCACCCCACCCTTGCCTTAGACAACAGACAGAAAGAGGGGAAGCAAAGGAGGAGATTCGCAGACAGACCCTGGGGGGGAGGAAGGTGAAGGACTGTGAAAGGAATAAGTGGGAAAACAAAAAACAGAGAAGGTAGGAAATATAGAGGTAAGGGAATGGAAGATAAGATAGATAGCATGTGCGCAGGTCAGTGTGTTGACCCAATCAGATTAGTCATGTGTTCCTGCATGACCAGGCAGACGGATTTTAACGAGAGGAAGGTCAAATTTAACACGTGCGTCTTGTAATCAACACCGATCCTTCAAAACTTCCTGGGACAGAAATAAGAATTGTCTATTTTTTTCACAGGAATTCAGACTGAAATACCACAGGTATTCAAACACCCAAAATAAAAATGTATTTAACAGGCCAGGAGGGGAAATAAACACAGACACAAAAGGGGAGAATTGTGGGATGTATGAGCTGAGGAATGAGGCATTCCTCTGGGACAGGAAATGGGAGTAGTGACAACAGGAAGCCAGTGTGAAAACAACAGAGGGAAGATTCCCACAGCTTCTCCTCTCCCGTCCTCTCTTCTCTTCTGTTTCCCTGCTGCTTTCTTCATCTCCTCTGGCTCCTCTTCTCACTTCCACTTCAGCTTCTCCAAGTGCACCCAATCATCACGCCTCTGTGTCTCAAGGGGTCTGAGACTACTCGTCAACAGCTGCAGGAAAAATGAGAGTCGCAGTGTCACTGTGCCTGCATTTGTGTGTGAAAGTCCAATTTCTTTTCTGCTTGGAGTGTTTTTTTTAGGGTAAGCTGATGTTGGCCATGTTTCAGGCTCTCATCTGAAGGTAAAAAAGAAAGAAATTAACTTTGTGGTATTTTAATGTACACATGACCATGTACGCACAGTAGCCACATCATACTTCTGAGGTTTCCGGATTACAGAAATTTTACAGACAACTTAAAAAAAAAAAGAAGAAAAGACAGGAAACCATTTGTTATGCAAATCATGGCAAGCTTGCACAATTACTTACTGGAAAAATGAAACTCTGATGCCTTTTATGGCTTAATGTTTTCATCAAGAAGACAATGGGCTTTGAATTAGGGTTTTGAACTTACTAAATGGATCTGATGACATTCTTTATTTTCCTTCAACAAATTCCATGAATATGATGTACGCTGGCCCTGTACTTTATTTTGAGTTGATCCCACTATATTCTGCTGCTTTAAATACTCACTAGAGTATCAAATCTGTATTAATCCACTGCTGAAAATAGTCCCCAAAGATGTGTCATTTTCTACTGTTTCAATAATATTTCGTAAAAACCACAGCTCATGCTGATTATCATGATATGAAGTCAGTTTTTATCAGCTGAAAAATGCTAAAAACACTAAAACTGATTTAGGGATCATGTACTTCCACATTAATGATCAGTGGATTAGTTCCCAGTGGCAAAATAAATCCATGCACAACATTCATGTTCAGAAGTTCACCTTTTGTGTTGTTTGACACAAACAATTGTTCACTGACACCTCTGAGGAGGCATTTTCTATAACCCTGCTCCATTGAACAGATGTGACATAGCTTACAATTAGAGACACAAGTGACTGGTGCAGCAAAATACCATGTTAACTCATTATCTGATTAGTTAGTGAGAGCTAGTTGTCACTATGACAACAAGCTTCCAACACCTACATATCGATGAAGATGCGCCAATGAATGCTACGCTACTTTCTGGTCTGATCAGACTAAATATGCAACAGGGATGAGGTCATGTCTCTTTCCCGTCCTATTTCTCCACTGACTCCCTTTGCACGACTCCCATTACCGCCCCCCTCCTATGCAGGTCATTAGCTCTTTGAACCTGCAATTTCTCTCTCTCTCTCTGTGTCCCGCACACACCCTCTCTCTCTTTCTCTGGGCCTGGTCGTCCTCTGCTCTCTCTCCTCTCTAATTTTCAGAGGAGACACACTACCCTAAGGCTCTCCTGGCTAATTTGGCAGCATCCCACATCAGAGACACAGGGTAGAGGTGGGTGGCTGGATGGTGGTGGGGGTGTTGTGGTGCCACACCTCCAGTGGGGCTGCAGAGAGACAGAGACAGCAGTCTGAGGCCCCCGTGGATAAATGATAGGTTAGCATGAGACCTGAAAAAAATTATGTTCTCGCTGGTGTCGTCGTTGCTGGTTCTTCTAATGCAGAGAAAGGACACGCTGGGTGTGTTTCTGCTCTGCCCATCTGTCTGAATGCCCCCTTTAACGAGGAGAGAATGTGTGTGACTGTATGTTTATGTGTGTGTGTCGCTTTAAGTGATCCCTTAAAACCTAAATAAGCATTTACACATCTGTGAATTATTTTGTGTAGCTCTTCTGCATTTACTCCTGTGAGGGTGAGGGTCACTCTCAGCCACTCTGTATACCAGTATACCTATGCAAGCATTACCTGAGCACGTTAATCCAGAAATTACTGGTGTTAGAACTGCATCAATGGACTATTTTACCAGGGGGAATGAGTGATTGTGTTTTTGTGTGATGTTTTCTTGTTCATTAAGCATACTGAATCAGATATGCCTGTTTACAAAATGTTTATTTTGATACGTAAATACTGTATGTATGTTTGTATGTATGCATTTGTGCAACTACACTCTCTCAGGCTCTCTTTCCTCTTTCTCGCTGTGGCCATTGTCACCAGATGTCAGTGCCTGGGAACAGAGGCAAACAATGGTCATCAAGAGCCAAAGGGCAATCGCAGGGGGAGGGGCAACACTAGTTTGTTGCTTAACAGGTTTAAGTATCACCCACACCGTCACTTCATCAAGAAGTTTGTGAGTCCGTGGGTGCGCTGACTGTTTTAAGTGTCATCTCTCACCACAGGACGCTGATGTGAAATTTAAAAATAAAGAGTGAAAATAAGCACCCGGGACAGTGTTGTGACAGGAAGTGAGAATTGAGATTGAGAGGTGCAGTAGTAGTCCCATCAGCAGCGCTGAGTCGAGGAACAGGGCGGGGTGCAGCTGTATAATGTGTTGTTTTGATACTGTATCACAAGGAAGGGCTGAGAATATCCTGGAATGGAGATAATACCCAGGAAGCCTTTCCCCAGCAGCCGCACGATGCGAGCCAAACAAAAGAAAAGTCTGACTGCAATCTTGATGGAAGACAGATTAGTATCTTGGCTAGAAAGCCCTGACAAAGCACCAGAGAACCACACAAGCTCAGGGGTCCTTGGGAAAATAAGCACACTGACAGTAGGACAGCCCGCGGTGTCAACATGAGGTCAGCCGAAGAGGCTCTCACAAAAAAAAATGCTTTGTCACTCTCACCCAGTCATTTTCTGTGACCCCGCCCCCTCCCCACCACCCATCTGATGGATGGTGTTTTGAGCAGTCAGCAATTACGCTCAGGCACCTGTGCTAGCTTGCTGTCAGTTTGCACAGCTAGTTTTGTAAATAAGACGTAACTGACACACAGTGGTAGCTATTTGCTGTGTGGCTGAGACAATTCAGCCTGGGATTTGCAGATTTGTGCATTTGCGGGCGTAAATGTAAAGAGCCACCATGGCTGGTTCACATGTAAGCCTGCAATTACAGTAATTGATCTGAGGAGGAAAAAAAAAAGAACACGAATTCAGTGTTTGTGTGATCAGGCTTGACCTCCCACAGAGAACAAATACCTATTGTTACTGATGAGGAGGGGACAAAAGGTTAAAGATGAGGATCTCTTTCAGGGGGCTTGTTCACCACGCCAGTGGACAGAGGCCGAAACAAAACAGAAACATTGATTTAAGACACACACATGGGCTGTCTTCAGTGTGGGGAAACAGACGTTCGTATTTTAACCCATGCATCTTTTAACTGAATATACCAATGATATTTCATTTCAGGCATGTTCCCGTTGGTCTTTCTTCAATTTAGTTACAACTAAAGTTCGTACTTTTACCTTTTGGGAACAGCACAGGCGGACGTCAAAATGAACAGAGGCAGAAGGGTGCTTGTGGTGTTTTGGAAAGCTAACCAGCATACACGGCTGTAAAAAGGTCAGCAGTATGAATGGCCACTCTTCAAATCTCTACGCCCACGGCCAAGATAAAGGTTTCACTCTGGGGGGCCGTGCGAGTTTATTGTAAAGACTTTTTATGATATTCTTTCACTCCATTTCTTTAAAGTCTTTTAGCCTTCCTCCCTCCTCATTATATCACTCATTCCCACTTTTCCCCCTTTCCTCTCTGCTAAACCTCCACACTCGCCGAGGTGCACGTGGTGGACGTTGCCTAATTACCCATGAACACCACCAGCTGAAGTGGTCCTCCGAGAATGATGTAAATCGGTGACATTTACGAAAATGTCAGTGAGTTTTCAGAGGAAGCAATAACGGGCGAGAGAGGCCCATTATAGCAGAACGCTTTTATTGTGTCAATGTGTCTCCCATCCCTACGTAACTGCCTTCAGAAGATTTGAGAGTTTCATTTCACCGGTTACTAATGTGTTCTCAACCCACAGAGGCCTGAATAGATGATGTTGAGTCAGGAATGATGCTAAATGGCTCTGGCAAAACAAGCTCTGAAATTTCTCCCAGGTGAAATACAGTTACATCAGTGTTCACCACACCTCATAATGTTTTTATATGAAATCGTGATTGCTTATGGCAAATTATGGGCTGGCATCGTCGTCATCATGAAATGATCAGCTATGAAATGATAAGTCTTTAGCACTGGTTACTGATTGATCAAGCACCAGGACTGAGAGCTTAAAGTTATGCTTGCAGCTCTGTGAGGCTATTCATTGAGCTTTGAGCTAAATCCTAATGTCACTGTTCCAACACACTGATGTTTAACTGGTACAGTGTTTCACCAGGTAGGGTAGAGTGCTCACATTTGTAATTTAACACAAAACCCAATGTCATTTTGTTTTGCAGTTGCTGCTAAGGGTTGGACAACGGCCAAAATCTGTGTTGAAGATGGCGCAACATGAGAAGTCATGGGATCACCATCACTAGAATTTATTCTATAGGGACCCTGAATATCTGTGTCAGCATGGCAAACCATCTGATGGTTGTCAAGATATTTATCTCTGAACCACAAAGGTCAAACTCATGGTGGTGTTACAGGAACAGTCAGGGGATCACCAAAGTCCGTAGTATTCATTGTCTGGTGGCCATGAACAGAATTTCATTGCAACCCATCCTGTAGTTCTAAATGTTTTTACTGCTAGTATTGCTGAAAATGACACCTATTCCCTGGTTTGAGATTCTCCAGTGTGAGGATTCACAGATTTCTTCAGCTTTATATGATTTTATATGATATAATGCATTTTGAAAAACTGGTTGGGCGAAGGAAGCACCTTAAGACATTTTCTTTTAATGTCCACTTTTTAACTTAAAAATGAAATTAAACAGTTTAAACTAGATTTAAATTAGCTGCAGTCCAATTTTGCACTTGTAATTGCTAATGGACAAGCCTTGTTGCAGCACATCACTTCATTTCCATGTGGTAGATGTTAGCATTCTTCTTTCCATTTAGCTGCTTTCCCCTCCCCTTTAACATACAGATGAGCTGGTGGTTGTTGTGGTTTGCCCCTGAGGCTCAGAAAAATGAGCTTGTCTTAATGAAAATGTTTGACCTCTGTCTCTCCTCTGGAAGTCTCCTTGTTTTTACAAGAGTGTTGCCTTTTAATTCCTCTAACCAGAATGATAGCGTGAAGAGGAATGGTTTGACCTGTCTGTGTAGGAGGAGGCTGCAAACAATGTGTCTGTAGGACGTCCATACCCCTGAGCTATATAGTCCTCTTAAGTCAGTGTTGCCTCCTGAGACACACGACTCCCTCCTGCTTTTCATCCTCCCTCCATTTTCCCTGAATGATCCAGGAGTGGTTTGTGACCTGTTGGGCTTGAGACCCTCTGTGACCTTTACTGAGAATGAAAATATTATGCTCAAGCCTTTGCAACTTCTTGGGCCATACTGTTATTGACTGTCTGCGCATTGAGTAAAAGTTGCTCTGAGGATATGGACTTCAGAGTGCAAGTGCAACCTGAAAAGCACAGACAACCACAAAAGTGCAGTTACCTCAAATGGAGAAGCTGGTGTAAAATCCTTAAGAAGTTGGAGCTGAGTGCTTTTCAAAATCCATTCGTTTTGTCAATGTGCCGGCAGTGACACCTTCTAAACTCCAAACAGGGACGCTCTTAAATGGGTTTCGTTCCTCTACAGCTACCCCTCACCAAGGGTGGAGAGGTGGAGCAGGGGCGGGAGGGACCTTCAGAGATTCCCCTGTGTGTTGGACTTGAAAGTTTCTGTCTCTGTGAACTTAACATCAAACGGCCATGGGCTGCCGCTGGCTCTTTGAAGTGGCAGAGGAGAGGGGGGTATCAGAGCTGAATACAGCCCTCTGCCTCGACATGTTCCGGTTCAAAACGGACTCTGCCGCAGTGTAAAAACAGCTCACCTAAAGGTCCTCTGAGAATGGCACAAGATCAAGGCCGAGGACTTATCTCTCAGTCACCGTCCTTGTCACATAATGAATGACCTATAGACTCTCTACCGTGTCACACTACACACATTTACTCAAGTTCCCTTCTCTCGCCTCTCTCCAGGGCTCAGATTTATGTTTTCACAGAAGAAAACTTGTCTTAAAGGTGTACAATGTCAAAAAAATCAACTGTCACCTATCACAACTACTACTGTGATGACATCAATTTTTACTACTTTTTCTACTGCTGCTATAATACTAACAATACCACTTCTGCTATTACTAATATCAGAAATGGCTGTTTGACTGAGAGAGTTTGAGTAAAATATAAGAGCTAATAAAAAAGCTAATAGTTAGTGAGGTAGCATGGCTGTTTATGGTGGTGCTACCCTACACATGATACCCCCCTCCATGCTCCATCTTCAATCTTGAGAGATAGCCGTTCATAATATATTCTGATAAGAATCTTTTAATTTAACATGGTTACTGAGATTTCACATTTTAGGCATGTTGCCTTTAGTTACAATTAAAGTTTGTACTTTCGCTCATTCACCTTGTGGAAATGCCACAGGGTGACGTCAAAAGGCTGGCTGGGTGAATGGGGAACAGAAGGGTACTTCTTATATTTTGGAAAGGTGAGCAGAAATCAAGACTGTAAAGAGGTCAGCAGTATGAATGGCCACTTTTCAAATCTCCATGTGCGATGTCCAGACAAAGGTTTCACTCTGGAGAGCAGTGCATGTTTTTTGTAAAGACCGTCCCTGATATCCTCTCACTCCATTTGTTCTCACTCCTTCCTCCCACCTCTTTAACCAAGAACACCACTACCTGTCTGCAGGAAATGATCAATCAGCACTAAGAGTATTGATGGCATCACAGCCAACTAGAATGTCTAGTTTTTCCACAGTTTGAAGTTGAAAAACAAGAAATCCATTCATTCATTAATCCTCTGACATCACACATGTCACACCCTTTATTGTTATTTTTTATTTTCTCTCACTTTCACTTTCTTTCTCTCGCTGTACTGCTGCATCACTGTCAGTGGGGATCCTCGTATACGTCCTATATCCAATGTATCATGTCAATAAACCCTCTCAGATACGTTTTAATATGATCATATTTAGTAATTATTTAACTTTACATTTTAGTAAAACTTTTATACATATAATAACATTTGAGTAACCTGTTACATTATGAACCATATATTGTACATTCTTTAGGTCAGTTTCCTATTTTGAGTTAAAAAAATCAGTGTGGTAACAGTAATACTAATACAGTATAATAATACTAATAATATTGTAATGTTACTATTACTCTTTGTCCCACCTCTACTACTGCTGACTTCTGACACTACCAACTTCTAACATGCTCCTCCATTAGATTGATAGTATTGTACTCACTCATAGACAGAAAGAAATCAAACTCAGATTGTGTGTAAAATAGCACACTAATCTATGTGATCATAATGTCAGGCTGACAGGTGGATGTGCATTTTTTGTAATCTCTAACCTTTTCCATTGCATAGATATAACACAGCGTCTTCCATAGACGGGCACAAGGACCATGCAGAGTCCCCAGACAGACAGAAGGAGTGGGGCGGGCTCTGGTTTTCCCATGCACCACCATCTACTGACATTGGCCACTGCTCCACATTAAACACCCCGCATTCAGAAAAAAGGAAGGGGGAGAAGAAGAAAAAAAAAAGAAAAGAGGAACCATCTGACAAGAGCAGCATCCACTGGTAGCTGCCTCACTGTTTACTGCGCTCAGCACGTCGCCAGAGGAGAAGCCGCACAACATCCGAGAGAGGAGGCAGGGAAAAAAAGAAAGAAAAGAGACGAGAAAATGGCCAAAAGTGAGAGGCAGAGGAGAAGTTTGAAGAGCGAGGACTTCTTTTTCGACTCTGAGGCGTCTCTCCTGGACCAGCAGGATTTCGAGATGCCCAGCTGCCCTTTCAATGACGTCTTCAACTCCAAAGACTCCCACATGGAGCAGATCAACACTTTTCTGAAAAACGTGCAAGTTTTGCTGGAGGCTGCGAGGTTTCTGGAGAGCGCCGAGAGGAAGGACGGAAGTGAGTTTGCTCGCGCTGCGATTGATCCTTTCTTTTTTCTTTTTTTTTTCTCCCCCCCCCCCCCCTTCGCTTGCCTCTGAATTTCAGGAAAACAAGACTTCATTGTCAGCAGACTCAGACAACAAAGGGTCGAGTTCATTCAACTATAAGCGCCACCGCCTGCGCCAGACTAGTAGGGCTGTTACACTTGCTGCAGTCAGACAGACAGAAATGCGATCTTTTTATTTTTCTGGACCTATTTTCATTTACCTGCATTATATCTGCATGTCGGGGCACGGTGCATCGCTCAGCACTACTCTCAACCCAGAGATCTGTCATCGTTCACCCATCCCACACACACACACGCACACTCCCACACACACAAACACAGATCTCCTCCCTGCCCAACAGCATTGCTAGATAAAGCAATATGACATAATGATCAGGTGCGTGGGTGTCGTGCACATTGGGTCCTTCTCCGACACGATGATAAATCTGACCACATCGCAGCGCCCTCCAACTCCGTTTAGGATGATGTCATTGTGCCCCAGCAGACTCGGATCGAAAAAAAGACCCCCAAAAACTTTATAGATAAAACGCAGAGGACACGATCGGGTGGGCTAACCGGGCAATCGTGAAGTGTGCCAATGTCCGGTGTGGTTGTTTTAATTCTTCGTTCGATCGTTTGGTGCCTTTGAGAGATCATGCAACTTGCTACAGGGTTGACAGCAGATGGCATGCTATTTCAAATGGCAAAGGGACCTGCGTATGATTTAATGGCAGGCCATCTTTAACAAGTGCAATATTAAAAAAACGACTTTTGATAATAAAACGCAATGAATGATATCCTGGTGTCATTTTTATAAGTCGTTTTTTGAAAACACTAAAGAATAAGTTGTTTTTTTCATTGCTGCCGCTTGTGTTTGCATGCGCTGGGCTGTTTTTATGCAGAAAAACATGATGCGCCAGTGCCAAAGTCCTCTGAGTAATGTCATCTATTATAATGCAGCGTGTGGTTTGTGCAGCAGTAGATCGCAGCGGCTTGGCTCTCCGCTTGTTTGCTTCCTGCTATTAGTGGGCGTGCTGCGCCGCTTTCCACATGGCGCAAAGCTCCTCCGCGATTGGTCAGGGGCGGGCTCAACCCTCGCCGCCTGTCAAAGTCATCCGCCAATCAGACGTGCGGTTGGTGGAGACGTCATGTGTTGCTGGGCCTGGCTTCAGCCGGCAAGAACACCCCCACGGTCCCGGTGCATCGTGGGAATTGTAGGGCATTTTTTTCCCCACTCAGAAATAAGGAGGCTGGAAAAATGAGAGTGAGAGGACTAAATGACACACATGAGTGCTTGTGTCAAATAATTATAAATCAAATAAACAAATCGCTACAGTAATGGTAGGTGGCCTCAATTAGATTGGCTGCAAAAACTGACCTGTCAGCAATTCTTACACAATATTAGAACTCTGAGCTGTAACATATGGTGAATGTTTGATTATTACAAGTTATTACGCCATTCTTTCCTTCATTATCACCAGCAGCTGCGATAACCTTGATTTAACTGTGCAAGAATAATAATAACCACAATAAACTGAAATTAACTCTGCTGACCTGTGGACTGTAGCAATGTCCCACTGATGTACTTCTGCATTAAACTCTACAGTCGCAAGCATAACGAAATAATAAAGGATAAATGTAGCCTATTAACTATCATGGAGGCAGCTAAATTAAAAACAACAGCAACAACAAACACTGACAACGTATTTATGGAGGCACCGGAAGACTCGGTTTCCCAGAGAGCACCGCGCTCGGACCGGCCTCTCCCCCGCTGGTCTCCGCCTCAGCTGTGCAGCTAGGTAAACAAACAGGGGAGAGGAGAGGAAGCGAGCAGCAGCGGGCACTTTGCTGGCTCTGGTTCTCCCTCGGGGGGCATTTTATATTGTTTATATCAATTTTTTGTAAACATTTAATATCGCGTTTCCTATAGACTTTTAATACTTTGATACACTGGGCTATAGTTTTTTTCTTAACGGCGAAACCCGGCAAGGATTGGCAGTAGCTTGCCAGCTGTATTTTTCTTCTTCTCCCCCCTCCTCCTCCTTTCTCGGCTTTTGACAACGGCTACTGATGAGCCAGCGAAGACATCGAACAAGATAACAACTCGACGGGTTTTTATATATATAATAAAGTATCTTAAAGTGTAGTAATAACCGACGCGCTGTCTTCCTCGTATTTGAAGCGAAACGAGCTGTCGTCGAAGCTAACGTTATACCGGGGGGAGCGTCACCAACGTCAACGGCCGGCGGCCTCAGGGAAGAATGACGGCGGTTCAGCTAATCAATATCCAACGGTTATTGGAGGCTGCAGAGTTTCTAGAGAGAAGAGACAGAGGTGAACATGTGCTTTAAAAGAAACCCGTCACTTCAGCTCACTGGACTTGCTGTCAGAAAAATGATGACGCTTTTACAGAAAAAATAACATTTTAAAAGAGGAAGGGGGTGTCATCAGATTTTCTTTGGAGTGTGTCTGTAAAGTTACCTGCATGTCGACATGAGGTTTGTGGCTCACGGCTGAGGGGGAGAAAATAAAGTTTTTAAAATCTTTTCGTCTTTTCTTTCTGTCTTTCTCCCAACAGAGTGTGAACACGGATATGCTTCCACTTTCCCGTCAAGTCAGAACACAAACTACCAGAGGCAAAGGAAATTTCGAAATAAGAAGTTCAGCAGCAACCACAATAGGTAAGAAAACAGCTCACTTTCATTTGCTCTTTACTGACACGGGCGTCCCATAACTGGGGATGGTGTTGAATGTGTTGCAGACAACATGTGATTTACACGCTGGCTGCCAAAAGTTTTTTTTTATTGCAACCTTTGCGGAAAATGAGCGAGCTGGCAGCATGAGCGCGGTGCAGAAAACACCACTTTGTAAAAAATAACTTTCCACGGCTTTCGATAAATATATATGTGTGTGCTTTTCAAACTTGTAGGGACGTGTTTAATGCAGACGTGCACGTAAATGAGCGCTGTTTTGTTTGCTTGGAGGAGGAGGAAGGTGGGAGGGGGGCAGGAAAGGCTCTGCTGGCTTTTCATCAGCTGATTGTCAAACGGACTGCAGTGGCTGATGTTAGGGATCGTGGCGAAAGTGACGGCTTTAAAACGAAGAATAATGTCGAGCATGACTGCTACACCCAGCTCAAATGAACCAATAACATTTGTTATTCTTGTTCTTTGTTATTTTAGTAGGTTCTGGTGGTAGTCATGCATTTTCTTCCCCAGCCAAATGTATTTTACACTGTGGGAGAGAGTAGTAGTTTTGCCTTGTGCCCTAAGGGTAGGGGGAGCTGCTATTTATGTCCATGTTGTTTGCAGACAGCCAAAGGTGAATATGTGGAGCCTTTTTCAGGACTAATGATGTATAGTGTAATCACCAATTTTCTGTTTTACTTTTATATGCAAATATGTCCTGGAAAGAAACGCATGTATGCACCATTCATGTTTTCTTTCCCCCTTCTTTTTTTGTGTCTCATTAGGTAGGCGCAATATGAAGCTGGTAATGTGCATCGCAGCATATTTAGTTGAATGAAATTCTGTTGTTTAGTAGGATGTAACACTGTCAGGTAATTACATCACCAGTCCCTCGTCAGGCACAGTGTTTTCACTGATGACAGAAGCATGCACTTCATGGTAGGAGAGGCAGGCAAGAATCTCCCAAGTTAAGACTTACTGGTGTTGTGTTTTTCCTTGGTGCTAGGCTGCTTACATTAATCTGCCCATTGACAGTCATACATCAAATGCAAGTCTCTCCCTCTCTCTCCCTCTCTCTCTCTCTCTCTCTCTCTCTCTCTCTCTCTCTCTCTCTCTCTCTCTCTCTCTCTCTCTCTC
>JBAJHX010000051.1:8543225-8559473 GCA_037176925.1 Amniataba percoides
TCTCTCTCTCTCTCTCTCTCTCTCTCTCTCTCTCTCTCTCTCTCTCTCTCTCTCTCTCTCTCTCTCTCTGTCTCTCTTCCCCTCTCCCTGAGCCTTTTAATATTAATGTAAGAGCAGGCCACAAACAGGAACTGTGCATTACTCATCATGAGCACAGAACGCCACCTAGATCTGCATAGCAACAGTCATGATCAGATATAGGTCTGAGGCCATATTCATAAGCTCTTAAAGATTTGGTCCTAATGGGGTATTCTTGTGAATACATAGAAAAGTAATGATATTTGTTAAATGTTTAAACTAAAACGCTTTTGATGAAACATCTTGGCCTTCAGTTTAGCTCCCTAAACTCTTTAAGTGTAGATGACATTTTCTGTCGTGCAGATGAAAATCTTTCAAAAATGCACCAGAGGGGATGATGTTTGGTCCTGCTCTCCATAGAAATGTGTTGACAACTCACAGTGTGGTAACACCATTTAGCATTTAACACCATTCCTCAGCCTCTTGTTGTGATGTGGTTTATTTCATTCCCCCTGGAACAGCACACCTTGCGAACCAACAAAACAGTGTTATTTAGACATCCTTCATGCTTCCAGGGTCGCTGATGGGGCACATGTCCACATCGTTAATGGTGTACTTTTAGTCAACACTCCTATTTGTGTCCTGCTGACATAAATGAGGAATCTTGCTAAGTTTAAGTTTTGAGGTATTATCACTACCTCACAATGTCAGATGGTGTCTAAATGTGATAATCTCGTCTCGGTCTGTTCACTCCTTGCTTATAATGACTCGTGGGCCACTCCAAAATGAGTGATAAACTGAGTTATTTGAAATTATAATGATATAATGATTAAATAACTGTAGTACATTTCATTTAAACACAGTCTGTCTGTCTGGCACTAGCTCTCTCCAGCTACCTTCTCGGTAGCGTGTCGAGGCTTAAAGTGATGGGCTTATCTGACTCTGTCCTCTCTTGCTCACCGTTTATAGCAGGGTTGCTTTATCTCATTGACCCACTCTGCGTATATACATGCACTGCACACATACGCGTGCGAGTGTACAGAAGAAGGTATGCTGCGGCTGTGTGTGTGTGGCCTTGAGCTAGTTTATAATCTGTATTGTTGTTGAGCTCCAGACAAGCAAATATCAGATTCAGGAGGCAGGGGAATGGGTTTGTGATGATAAAAGCCTAAAGCAAGCAGACTCAGATTGATCTCTCTGAATGAGAGTCCACACTAAGATGTATAGTGTGTTTTTGTGTGTGTTGGTTGATTGTGGGGGGGTGACTTAAGGCCTTTCTCATTTTCAGTGCAATATACAGTGTAAGTGACATCAACATTGTCCTAAAATGGACTTGTGGCTTGAAGTTATGTGGGAAAAATAATTAGGATTTTCACACAGTCTATATTATCACCATCTTTTCCAACCTGGATGCTTTCCCCTACCATCTGTAGTGTTTCTAATGCCACCATCCTTTGCTTTCTTGCAGGCATTTTCATTTAGAAAAATATGTGGCCACTATTCAAAAAACCCCCACACCCCCAAAAAATTAATTATTCATTTTTATTAAAGAGTGACAATCAGACAAAAAAGAGACATTATCACACATGACATCAAATTGTGGCGAAATGCTCAGTTTGGAAAAGATTACAGATCGAGTTGAGGGTTTCCAAACAACATAGAAGACGTGAGTGACAGCTGATGACGCAAATTATGCACTACAAAGTATTCATCTTCTGTTAGCAAAACTATTGTTCTGACTCACAAACAGTGCCAGAAATCAGTGGGCCCACTGCCATCAGAAAATAATTACACATTAACAGTGCAAAAACCTGCTCTGTAGAAAATTGTTACGATGACATCTATTAACCAAAAAGGAGAGTCAAGCTGGTGTAAGATGGGTCCTTTTTGTGATTTCTGTGTGACTGTTTGGTTGATGCAGTGTTAAACTATGTATGAGTACTACGGCGTTGTAGAATATGTAAGTTGAAACCTGTCAAAAGCATGCGTGTGAGCAGTCAGGCTCTCACGGGTCTTCAGGAAATGGCCCAGACTGTCTTACATGTGAGCCCTGTGTTTTTCTGTGAAAGCAGCCACTCAAGCTGGCCATGGATCTTGTCATTTTCAATCAAATATACCGCCAGAGTTGACTTAACATCTAGTCTTGCATACTCAATGACATTAGCCATAATATATTCAAATAGAGACATGTGGTGTTTTTATTGGTGTAAATAATTAAAAAAAACTCTGAGGGTGTGCCTGTTTTGAAAGACTGAACCATAGCCTTAGACAGTCGGAAGTCCCAATTCTTATTGCCTGTTTCCTCCACATTTCCTCCCTATGTATCAACAAAATTGCAGCTTTGTCAGCTGAGCTCAGTATTAAGAAAGTGGATGAGGAAAGCATATTGCAGTATTGAGAACCTGCAATATAGGGAAGTGCTGTGGACATGACTCAGGAGAGGTTGAGGGCCCCCTCTCCCCGAAACCTGCAGCCCTTGAGGTGAGGCAGGATGGAAACTTGGGCCATTTGAGCATCAGGAGAAGGACTTGACTCCCTTCAGTATGTTTCCACACAAAGGGACTCTTAGGAACCAGCTGATTCACTTTACATTATTAACAGAACACTGAACCCTGCATGCATGGGTTGTGTGTGTGTGCATGCGTGCGTGCGTGCATGGCCAGCACTCACACACAATCATGCACAATATGAACTTTAGTGATAACAAGTGGCTGCGGTGTCATATGCATACACATCCTTCCTGAGTTGTGCTGTACATTATTGAGGAAGAGGCCGTGTAATGCCACAGGGAATGCTGGGCTGTCACAGTGACGTTGTTGGTGTTAAGGCTTCAGTGCACTAGGCACACTAGAGTTAGTCTCATTTGGGATTAATTAATAAACTCATAAATCAAATTCGACAAGGTGATTCGCTGTCTCGGCTCCTGTTTGTCTAGCTCATTGAGTTATTATCTTACATTGTATTTGTATTTCTCCCCCAACAGAGCGAATTCCCTTTCCCAGAGGGACAGATACTTTGGGTCTGTAATCTGCTTTTTCATTTTTTCATTTGCTCTATTTTGACAACTTCTGTTTTCTTTCTTTGCAGGTCCACACATAATGAGCTGGAGAAAAATAGGTGAGTTGGCATTTAATTTGCAAAACATTTCACCTTTTAAATCACAGAGCGCAGCCCAGAGGCCCTTGTGCCTCAAGCCCCAACATGTGAATAAGTCTGTCATGTCCTACTATCATTTTGCCGCACAGTAGTTTTTTTTTTGCCCTTCTTCAAGTAAGCAACTCCTCTGCAACACAGTCTTTGCACTTTTTAAGAGTTATGTAACAGTCTGGTTACTGGGCTAAGGGAGTTACAAGAGTAAGGTTGCATACGGGCAGACCTGAAACTAAAGTCAAAAGTTCAGTACTTATTTTGGTGCAGAGTTTTTTTTTTTTTTTCATACCTTTGTAGTAGTGGCAACAAAGTCAGCCCTATATCTGAACAAAATGTCCTTTCAGGTTTCTAGCCTGGACATAGTTCTATACTGAGATATATCTCTGTATTCAAGGTAGTATCTACAGTAGAAGAAATGTGGCGTATTCTGGGAGACCTTCGCTTGTGATGGTTTACCACACCGTCATCTGAGGAGAGCGAACACTGGTTTCTTAGAAGCCCTTATCAGATTGAGTTCACCACCCACATAGGATGCTGGTGTTTATGCTCCATGACTTTTGTAGGCTTCAAGAGTCAAGCTGAAAAGGAGTTTCGTCAACACCATAAACAACAGCGACTAGACTTGCAGGATTTATGGTAAATGAAAGAAAAAAACCTTGCCTTCCATTTCATTATCTCTGAGGGTGTGAGTACAATGAAAGGATGTGGGAGGCTAGATCCATTCAGTATAATTACATATCACCTAGGCCTGTTCTCCCTGGCAGCCTCTTCTAAAAGGATGGGAACATTGGAAGGAGAAGCGTCCAGTGAGTTAAATATAGACAAGAGTTGATGTGTCATCTCAGTGCTCATACGCGATGCCACACAAGGCCAGCCGGTCGGCTGACTGGCCTTGGCAGATTGCAGCACCCAAGCATGGTTGCGTTTTTCCAGTGTTCTACCCACACTAATGCGTTTTTAAAAAACGGTGCCACCTCAGATGTTTGTTCCTCCAACAGTGTGAAAGCTGTTTTTGTCACTTAATCTACATTCTTGTTGCCAACCACTTTGTAGTATGGTCGGTCGTTTCTGCCAATCAAATCACACTAGTGGAAAGGCTGAAGATGGCAGAGCAGGAGGGATCAGTACAGGTTTTAGTTCTAGATGGAGGTGTAGCACTGAATTAAGGTTATTGCAGAGTTATGAACCATTAGAGAGATCATTTAATTAAGCGAAACGAAACTCCATGCATAATAAAACTGATAAAAAGACACTACAAAGGTGATTAACCCACTCATTTGTCCATTTGACAGCATTAGTTTTGCATCAGTGTGTTTCCATCCTAGTCAAATACAGCATCAATTAAAACTTCCATCCTCTCCCTCCTCCTTTTCCCAATTCCACCTTGTTGGTCTGTGCAGACTCAGACAGAGAGCTGCAGCAGAGCAGAGTGGCCTGAGAACAGTCCGTCCTGAACCACATCACTGTACCAAACCCAGATATTGACATCCTTTTTTCCTCCCAAAATCTTGTCTTTGTTTTCAGCTTGACACAGTGAGCACAGTGTTGTCGCGTAGTAGTTGACTAATACAAGTCTAATTCAAAATTCCATTAGCGAAGAAAGAGAGTAAAAATTGAAATGGTAATCCATCTTTTTAGAAGCACACTTAAAGTCAGACTCATTTATAATCCCCCCCTTTTTGCCAGCAGTTAATCCAATTCCCTTTAAGCACATGCCTCACTGTAAGCTATATGTATCAGGCATAGTTGTTCACTCAAGCGTATCAGGCTTATACCATGATTCTACAACAGCGGCAGCAGTTTTCGTTCCTTCTCAGCAGACCTCCAAGTCCTGTGAATTAAAGGGCACCTTCTTTATGGTCCAGCCTGACTGGGGCCTTTTTTTAAACACTTATCAACCCTGCTTATCTGCCACCGGCGAGACGATTTGCCTTGCATGGCTACCACAGGTTCTGATAACCTCTGTGACGAGCAGCCTCGTCATGACAGCAGAAACCACAGGACATGGATGAAAGGTACCGAAAGAGGGGAGGAAAAAAAAACACATTCCAGATGCTCACACTGTGCAGCGGGACCAGATAACGCGGTGGCTCTGCTGCTTTGATCATGCACCTCCTAACAGCCCTATTTCACTTCCACATGTCACTACTAAATTACACTGCCTTAGTAGGGTTTAAAGGTACAAGCCTTATATGCCTGCATGTCGATGTTCCTCTGCTTTGATCTCACAGCCGTCCGCATATTAGTCTTTTTTCTTTTAAATATGTTGATGAACAAATTCCCTAGCACAGGTTAGTCGCGGGTGGTCTGTGTTTGTTATGTTGTTTTACAGTCAATGACTGAGGTATTCCTTGTTGGGGAGTTTGTTATCCAACGAGTTGTTTTTTTCCTTCTCTTTTGGATGTTGACTCCGTTTATGGATAATCAATACAACCTGCTTTACCTGCTACAATAAATCCACGAGAACCGTCGCTTATCATTTACCCTTCTCCTCCACTGTGACTGATTTGTCCAGGCTTATAATACGGATGGCAAATTATTTTCCCCAGCTGCCCAGGCGGTGGAAGCAATATTACATTTTCTGCTTGTTTATATACAAGGAGAGTTGAGCAAACAGTACGGGTTAAACACCTTTCAGCATGTGCCTGTGGAATATTAAAAAGGCTCAGTCTTGCTTGTTAGAGTTGGGAGCTCGTTGTCCTTTGGTGGCATTTAAGGACCGAGTGTCATGTCTGCCCTGTTGGGATTTGTTTTGGTGTTTCAGTGGTATGTGAAATGTTAAATGAAGATAGTCATGCCTCATTTGCGATCAACTTTGGAATGGTGTGGGTGTTCTCAACTATTAGTGTTTTTATGTTTTGTGTGTGCATGTGTTTAAAGTTTTCTGTCTCTATATGGTCATATTTTAGAGCTTACGCCTCTTTCTTAACTTAAAAATATCCTATTGAATGTAATCATTACACCTACAGGACTTGTGATTGACATTAGTTTTAGGAACATATGCGTCAGGCAAGAAAGGAAAACTCAGTGCTGAATATCACAGGAACAGGTGTCATCTTTTTGAAATGGTACACATCTCTGTTGGGATAGAAGCCCTTCGTGTAGTTCCATTCTTTTTAACCACTGGGCTTTGAACACAGCAGTGTTGTTCTAGCCTTGGGGTTGGATGAGCAGTCAAACATGAATAAGCCTGGGCTACATTTTCTCTGGCTGTGCTGATGCTTCATGAAGAAAGCCAAAATGCTTCACCAGTCTTTCTGTCGTCTTCCCAGTGAGTGCAGCCTATTCTCAGGCTTCGCTGCAGGGCCTAAAACTGGAACCATTTGTTCTGACCAACGTGACGACTTGTAAGCTTTTCTTGGCTCAGAAAAGCAGCTTAAGGGACTTGATCTTTGGTCTGGTGAGCCCAGTTAGAGCACGCACACGTGCTGTGGCATGCCACCACCCCACACACACAGTCCCCTCTCTTGCAAGCCAACTGGTGCTAGCTCTTAATAGCCTAGCTTGACTTTGGCTTAGCTAACAACAGTGTCAGAGGACAAGGAAGTAATTGACAGGCTGATGGGATGAGCAGAAGGATAGGTCACACACACCTGACTAAGGGACGCCTTGAGCTGCACGCAAGCCTGACTCCCACTGTGAGCATTTCTGCCCTGTAATTAACACAGAGAGAAATGATACCAGTATCGAGGTGGGACCAGCCAACACAAACAGTAATATGGTGACAAATTGTGGCTGCAGCTACAAGACTGTCTCCACCACCAACCAGTCTGGCAGGTGCCCAAGTGCAATGAGGAGGTCATAATATTTGTTTTTAAAAGTATAGTTAGCTCATAAAAGTTTGAATATACATAGGTTTAAGCTGTACTTTGCACAAGAGGAAAGTACCTACTTCTCCCAGCTAAGATAAGATACTTGCACTTTCACTTGTGCCATGTTACCTTTCAATCACACCTATGGCAGGTTTCTGACAGTACAAAGAAGGGAAATGAAAAATCAAAAAACTGACCATTTCTTAATAGAAGCAGTTGAAACAGACCAGGATGATAATAATGTACGTTTGTGCTGTGATTTCTGAACCAAATATTATGATTGATATCCACTGATTGAAATGTGCCAACTGAGGTCTTTGATTGAAGGACTGCAAACCTGTTAAATTAGAGGTCACCATTGTTTTGCCTCCCATCCTCTGAATCCATCCATGTACCGATGCTCTGTAAACAGGTGTAAACTAGGCCCACACAGGGGATTGGATGAAGGCTCACCCATCATTCTAATCTTGACTTGCTCTCCTGACCTTTGACATGTACTTTCTCGGCGCCTTCTTGTTGTGCCCTTATCCTGCAAAAGTGCAACTGCATAGCAGTCTCTGGAAGGACAGTAACCAAACAGAACAAGCCCGGGTGGGCATACGGGCTTCGTCAGCAGGGTTCAGCTTGGGCTGTTCTGTTTTTATTTTAAAGGGCTGAAATGGGAACATTTTCAGTGGCATCACTTTGTTTGTAGGTGTTCAAATTAATCAGATAGGGACTGTATGTTCAGGCTACACTGCGGTATTCTGCAAAGCGTTCAGTGCCTCCCACATAGTGTTGTGTTCAAACTGTGCCATTAACGACAATGTGTCAGGCTTGTTGATAAGCCCGCTTTGGACCAAATGGATGAAGCTGTGGTTACATACTGTTCCAGGAAGAAAGGCTCCTGTTTTCCTTCCTGGAGCAGCTTGTCATGTTAACAGCCAAGCTAACTTAATCTGTACCTGTACGTCTGTACGAAGATAGAAAGGAGAGAAAATAAGATGCTTGTTGAAGACACAAGCCCATCTCAATTTAATTTAAATCTGACTATGGCTTCTATTTTTAGCTGTACAGCTGGGAAAAAAGGGGGAAACACCATAGCCCTCTGACCAATCACAGAGGTTGGCGTTTCACCAATGAGAGCAGTGAGATGAAGAAGCAGAGAGAGAAGTCCCCACCCCTTACTCTCACAACAGCTACCTCGCGTCTTTTCTCATTGGCACAACATACACTAGATGTCATTATTTGTAGTTTCTGTGTTTAGAGCTTAACCTCAGTGAAACACCCAGCCTTTGCAAGTTGGTGAGTTAAACCTCAGTGAGTGAGAGCATTAGTGTCTGCCTCTGCGTGTTTGGACAGATGATTTGTATGTTTGCACATTAAAGATTGATGTAGAATACTTGGATTACACTCCGACCCCCACATATGATGTATTAAAATCGCACTGAAAGGTATAATACAAAGGTATAAAGAGGATGTGGTCTGACAGGGCAACCCCCTCCTGCACACACACACACACACACATACACACACACACACACACACACACATATGTGCGCACAACCACCAATCCCCTATCCCTGCCCCCAGAGGCAACATCTGGCTTGATATTCCTGGCTTTACACCAGGGCTGTTTTAGGAGCTCGGCTATATTGGAGTGTTAATCTAAAGCCTTTGCCCTTACCCCTTGAGTCACCCCTGACTGAAGCGGAAAGTGAGGGTGGGACAGTGACACTGTGTGGAGTTTTCTGGGTTGAAATCCAGGACTGGAAGAGTTGGGTGAATGGAAGGAGCCTGAGAGATGGCACATCCTGGTGACACAGAGGTTTAAGACATAAACCACATCATTACTACGCCCCCAGCTGGTGTCAGTTGCTGAATGTCATTCCTCCACTAATGAAATCAAGCCTAAATGCCGTCAAAAAGATTGATTAAGTTCAGTCACATGATGTGAATGTGTATGTTTCTAAGCGATCTAGGGCATTTGCCAAAGACAAGTGTATTGATTACATTGCTTGTTTCACCTTTAGGCAATGTGATTCCACATGTCCACATCCCTTTCCTCCTCTGTCCCACAGAGTCCCCTTCCTTTTCTTCCCCCTCACTCCTCTCTGTCTCTGTGGCCATCTCTTTCGTTAACTTCATCCCTTTGTCTCTCGCCTTCCTTCTTTTTTTCTCTCTCTCTTCCAACCTTTATCAGTGAAGCAGATTAAAAGGCAGTGTGCACGTGCGAACTAATCCATGTGTTAGTGATGGGCTTCAGCCCCAGAGTCTCTTGGCTGTGTACAGCAAGCTCTAACCCCCCCACCCTGCTCCCTCTCTACTCCAATGAACTCATGCATGTGTGTGAGCACGTGTTTGTGTCTGTAGCCACTGCCTGAAGAGGGCAAATTGCTGCACTATACTTTCATCTTTTTTCTTTCAAACGTACCTAAGTTTTACTTCGTCTCTGACTCCTCTGGTCCCACTTTTGCAAATCT
Organism: Amniataba percoides; assembly: GCA_037176925.1. Lineage (NCBI taxonomy): Eukaryota > Metazoa > Chordata > Actinopteri > Centrarchiformes > Terapontidae > Amniataba > Amniataba percoides. The sequence goes on from JBAJHX010000051.1 coordinate 8,552,668, forward strand.
GTCCTCCATCCCTCCTTTTGCACTGTTGCTATGCATCATGGTGGATGCTGTTTGTGGCTTGGAGTGGCTTGAGAGGCTTTACTGTGACAGCAGCATCGGTCTGCCTAGTAATCAACTGCGTCTCACTTTATTTACCATTCGTGGTTCTGGGATTGGTTGTGCAGGTGTGGGTTGGGTTCCTGCAAGTCCAAGTAAATTTTTAAACTCCCACTTAACATTTTATTACCTCCAGTTTCCAGTGCGGTTTCTGCAAATCGAAATACTTACACTCCTCTACACAAACTGAATCTCTTTTTTTTGGAATGAGGTCACAACTGCCAGAATGCTCAGAAATATGGCATATAAGATAGCAGTGGATTTTTACCCCTTATACATTCCCTTTTGTGTTCCCTGTCATCTAACAGAACGCGGGTCATCCAGCATAGTTCCCATGCAGTCCTAAGACTTTTTAATAATTGCTTTAATTCCTTCCTTATCTAATTCCTTAGACAAGAAACAGTGGTTGTGGTGTATGGGAGAGATGAGCATTCCCCTCATTCCTCAGCCATGTTTGTTGAGCTTCACAATTGGATGTCAGTTTGGACAGTATAGTAAAACCTTCAGTGGATGATTAAACTGTTAGCATGTTGGTCACAGGTTATCATATTAAGCAAAGATGGTGGCAAAAAGAAAGAGGATTTTCTGAGCGGTCCAGCTGCCGCTGTTGAAGCATGTTCAAACATTTCAAGTTCATGTCAGGTAAAGATGTGGAGGTTAACAGAACTTTTCCAACACTTACAGTTGAAGCAGCCTCATGAGCACCTATCAGCTGTCACTGTCAAGACAAAGAACTACTGTTACTGGCTTAGTTCACTTAGTCTTGTGTCCTTTTTGCTCTGTGAGTAGAGCATAGCTCTTAATCTTCCAGGGTTAAGGGTTAAATTTCCAATGTGTCACTCATGCATAAAATATATGTACACTTGTGGGTGAATGTGCTGCAAACAATACATGCATGTCTTTCCACGTGTTCACTAGCAGTTCCCAGTGTTTAGCAAAACATGACGTGCACAAATTTGAGCCTGAACTGGAAACGAGTGATAGGATTTGAGTTGTTTGCCATCGCTAAACCCAGCGGAACTCCTGACAGACCGGTTCTCATTTGCGCCCATGGCTAGTTTCTGGGCAGATTACACAGACCGAACATTCCCCTTTCCTCCCCCACTCTCTCCATCTCTCACCCTCTTTATTTCGCTCTGACTCTCTGCATCTATCCCATCTGTCCGTGTTTCATAAAGGAGATGAGGAAAGCATCAGTCTGTCAGAAAAAGAGAGCCTGCAGTTGCTGTAGGGCAAAGATTGCTTTAATCTTGTGCGTGCATACAGAAACGTGACAGACTAACTGACGCATCAGCAGTGGACGCAACATAGCTCTGAGCACACCAGTGTAAATGTACAGCTCTCATGTTTGCATATCATTGAGGATGCCATTTCAAGTCTGAAAGGTTTAAACGGTTATGTCCAAGTCTTTGTCCAGTGGGTAATAATCACATTATAGCAGGAGCTACATGTCATTTGCCATCCATGGGTTAATGCTAGAACCATCTGTCAAATCATAAACCAACAGCAGAAAGTTTTCAACAAGAAGGGAAACCCAGAATAATGACTCTGCCACCCTAATCCAGACCTATTCAACATATAAAGCTTGTCTCCATCTGCTGTTGTCATTTTCTGAACCTGCCATTTATAGCTCCGATAATAAAGCTGTAATTGGCTAAAGCACATGCGGCGGGCGCCTGTTTTGCAGCCGGGCTGTTGGCTCTTTGATGACTGTTCCAGCAGTCAACCTAGTGAGTGGTAGTTTCCTCTGTTAAAAAAAGCCCATTCAGTTAGGTGCCACTGCCTCTATGGGCAAACATGTGACCTTGGCTGCAACAGTCATGTGAGAGAGTGGGGGGGGGGGTAGAGAGAATGACCACCACCCCCCCCTTCATAAAAGAAAACAGGGGGCATAAAAGGCAGAGTATCCTAGAAGAGGCATCTTTAGCAGAAAAAACAACTGCACTCTTTGTGTTAACTCAGCGAGCCAGTAAACAAAGGTGGTGAGCAAACACAGAGGGCCGTTGTGTTTCCTGTAGTTTGGTATGTGTCACATTATAAACGCTTGTGTGTGCAGCTGTTAATGGACATTTGAGGTTTGCTCTCTGATCCAATAATTCTGTTTCAATATAAATTAAGCCAAACACAAGCACCTAATTTCATTGTGTTTCCCTGCCAATAAAAGAAAATTAGCTGGAAATGTCCCAGGTGTTCTTCCAAGATGCCTTTTTTTTTTGTATCCGTAAATATTGTTCATCATATTCTTGTATGCGTTTGACAGTCACAGAAAAGCATAACTTAATGGACAACAAATGTATGTGCTCGCCATGTGGGTTTAGCCCTGCCTCTCCCCATCTATATTGTATGTCACCATCTGCAGAGTATAGATCAGTGTGCCACATGTTCACATGTTGTTTCACCATGTATGACCCGGAAAAGAGAGGCAAGGAGCCGTGCATGTGATTTGCCTTTGCGGACGGCCCCGACCATTTCAACCCACCAAGCATCTCACGCTCTCTATTTTTAACCGAGGAATAATGGATTTGGAATGTTTTGGAAAATAATGTTCACAGCACAGAAAGAAAAAACATCTGCGACCACATTGTCTGCATTTGATTTAATTGCCCTCCACCACATAGTGAGATAATTTGCCGGTGATTTGATGCAGTGCTCAGTGGACATGGCTTAGTCTGCTTTAAATGGGGCTTTGCATAACAAAATACTCTAATCACTCCAATAATCTTTGACATGGCTGTGAATCATGATTCGCGGCTGCTTTAAATGATTCGTGACACCAGAGAAGCAAGGATGACAGGGGAGGAACAATAGAACTGCCTTTTGCAAAGTCAAGTTTTTTTTTTTTCTGTCCCTGACAGGGGTAATGATGTCTTAATTTCCTTTCACATGTCAATTCAGGAGATTTACCACTGAGACGGCCATTGCTGATGTGTAATTAGTGTAATAACTGGGTGAAGGGTCAGATTTCCTCCCCCTCTACATGTACTAGAAGTAGGTCAAATCGGGAGGGTGTGTGTGTGTGTGTGTCACATGGGTTTTAGAGAGTGTGGGATTTGCCAAAGTGAAGAGTATTGACTGATATCTGGGCTAGAAATCTGACCCTTCCCTTTAAAAGCATGTCCAGTAATTATGTCAGACATCTTGGATGGCCTGAGAAGTTATCCATTATTTACGTATTCACAAGTTTGGAATCTAGGGCAGACATTTTTTCTCCTTCCCTCGCGGTGTTGGTTCCAGATGACTTTCTATGAAAAATAAGCAGAAACTCAGGTTGCTTTTGTCAGTGTTGTTTTCAGTCGTCTTTGTTTCCTGAATAGAAGAGAAAATACCATTCTGTCCATGTCTCTCTTCAGGCCCAGGTGTTCTTTTATTGACATTTATTTTATTCAGGCATGCTTACATAAATATGCATTTTCCTTTCTCTCACCCCCTTTCCATCTAAATACCGACTGTGCACGGGAAATATCAGGCATCAGACTTGCACAAATTTATGTCTGTTTAGCCGACGTGTATAGCAGTCAAGCTTTGAGTTTGTGTAAGTAACAGAAAAGGGAAATAGTCTGGATGAAATTATGTCTCATGTAATACAAGAATGACCTTCAAAATAATGTCACTGCACAGAAAAGAAAATTTGAAATACTGGTAAAATAGATGTTCAGAAAATAGAGCTTCAAAAAACGGGAACTAATTGTGTGTTTATGTGGGATTAAATGTAGCTAATTTTAACAATACTGAGGGTGTGATCAAATAATTCAGTGTTCATGTCTGTACACACAGCAGCTTGTTTACAATGTCCTCACATTTTTCTGTCATACCTCGACTTTGGAATTTTTTCAACACTCTGATTGCTCTTGTCATCTTGATGATGTTGGAATTACAGCTTCTCGCTGCAGTTAAACATGTCACACCTCATTCCAACAACAATGTAAAGGGGTATTTGTCTGTCGGCTCGTGTCTGACACCAGTTTACCAGATTGCAGAAATATCAGATATCAAAATGTGTGTGTGCCCCTCAACACCCGACTAAAGGCACATGCAGTCTGCATGTGTGCATGGATGATGCAAGGACGAGGGAGGTTGAGAGCAGAGCTGTTGTTGGCTGCGTTGAAGAGAGATGTACATATGATGTGCGTAGGTTCTGTAAGAGCTGTGGTGGGCAGCTCTCCCATACCAACAGGGAGAGCTTCAAAGTGCTTCTTTAAAAAGGACTCTGCTTCAATTACATTGGAGGCAGTTTGACGCATTTCAAGCTACATCAAGAGCAGCATAGAGATGACAACAGTTTTTATGGAAACGCTCATCTATTACCGATCATGATTAGAATTGTCAACTCCTGTTCTGTCGCTCTAACCTAACAACGAGGCTTTGCATTTTAATCCAACTGGTTTGAAGCGACGAAAACAAGTCGTTGCAGAAAAAGGCAGATCCTGCACGTGATTCGGGGCAAGTGTGGGAGGAGGTGTGGGTGAGAGAGGAACGTGGGTGCGGAGAAAAGGTGTGGTGCAGTGACCCGCGGCCGGCTGGCTGCTCGCTCACATGTCAAAGCCAAAAGGCAGAGCTGCCTGCCTGTGTACCCATCTGGGGCCCATCAGGAACACACATACACACGCATGAAAGAAACACACATGCTGGTAAAGTGGAAGTGTCCCATTGTCTCTGGAGGAAAAGGAAGGCTGGCTCTATATCTGGTGAGCCTGCAAGTCGGCTTTTATGATTTAGTACACTTTAACTCTCCCATGTGTGACAGGTGTGTTACAAGGTAACAATTTAGAGTCATTTCTGAGGCAAGCCACCTTTACCTGAGACTTGACTGTGTAGGAGAAGCATGAATAATCCATCTTTATTAACAAGTGAAAACTAAAAGCTCCTGTCTGTGAAGCTCCTTTATGAATGCTGCTGCAAGCTGCATATATTTCTGCCGTGAGGTCCAGGTAACAGCAACAGCAGCTTGGCAACAGTTTCAGATGTGGTTTCCTTTGAATAGCCAGTTCCATTATAAATCAATCTGTAATAAGATTCGAGTTCACAGAATTTCAGTGCCTCTCTACCAGTGAGTGCGAGGGATTTCAAAAGGAGCTGTTTGCTTAGGTATACCCACAAGGCAGAAAAAAAAATATATGAAACATGCAATTACACTTACTTCTGCTCCCAAGAATCTCACTCTGCTGAATACACGGAAAAATGAGGCTGCTGTGCCCATGTTGTCTTATTGTCAGCGAGGGATTTGATATCCCTGCTGTGCGTGACAGTTTGGAGCACAGGTCCTGGTAGCAACTGGCCACGTGTTATGTAATCCGCCACAGATGAAGAGTTCCCCATTCAGGCAGCTTACAGCTCACTGTGCCATTCATCAGACACCAAAATACAGAGCGCAGTAGCCTTCACTGCTTTTAGTTTGTGTCAGGTTTGTTTGGATTTATGTTTCCTCCTTCATCACTTAGCTCATTTTTTTACACCTTGTCATATAGATCCTCTCATTTATTCCAGTTGTGGTATTTTATTTTGGTTGATTGCCAACTTGATATTTTCTAATCATTGCAGCTCTGTTTTTTTTTTAAATCTCAATATTTGTACAACTGAGCTAAACTAACTTAACAGCAGAGCCAATGTTGGCAGTAGCTCTGTCTCCAAACAAGAAGCTTGTGGCTCATTAACGCGCCATTGCCTGTGAGCGCTTCTCTCAGGTGATCAGTTTAACGTTATGATGAACATTAACAGCAACACTGCCCGTCATCCTGTGATGTCACAGCAACTAAGTGTATTTGACTGATCCTCTGCAGCCGAGGATGTGAAGTTATGGGGCTGCACAGTAAATCCATAGCTGTTTATGTAAGAGAACTCGGGGGAAACGGCAGGCTCTGTTGCTGGTTGACTATTACGTGGATACTAAAGCAAAAGGAGGCTCTGGCCCGCAGGTATTTATGGTCACACGCTGCCAGTCATATCGTAAGATCGGAATGGCTTAAACTCTTTGGCTGCAGATCTAAATAATAAACAAGACTTTCCAGGGGTTAAGGACCTGTCTTTGGTGTTATCACCAGTAGCCAGTGGCTCGTGACCTTTTAACTCCTCAGTTAGGAAGGTCGACCAGTACCAGTGGTGCAGACACACGTGATGAACAGGTCTCTACCGTTACCTTTAGTTAGCCTGTGGTTCTGAAGACATAATATGTAGAGTTTCTTCCCTGAGTAATTTCGAAACATCCGCCTGCTGAGAGTAAGAGCCCCGGTTTGACTCCCTATTACCAGGCAGTCCAGTGTGAGGGCCGTGAATTACACATTAGCGCACACACTTGCATGTCACAGTCACACACTGTTCCTCAGACACCCCCCCCTCAGCTTTTTTTTTTTTTTTTGGCAGTGGGGGGACTTCTTTTCCTTCAGTAGTTATCAGAGAACACCTCAAATGCATTCAGAGATTAGGACAAATGTCCCTCAGACATCTCGCGTGTCTGTCTGTCAATTAGAGGCATGGCAAGGGTGTTTGAGCGCTGGCAGCCAGAAGCATGTGTTGCTTTAAGAGGAAATCGCCGGGAACATGAGGTAGCTGTGAGCAAGGACGGAACTTATAGTGCTGAAAGAGATGACAGCAGACAGACTCCATTTTCTCCTCTTTCTCCTTATCATCATCATCATCATCATCATCATCATCATCATCCTGTGATGTGTTTGTAGTTTCACATTGACTCTGCAGAAAGTGGTGATTCAGCTCAG
>JBAJHX010000051.1:8586022-8606412 GCA_037176925.1 Amniataba percoides
TTGGCCCTTTTGGGGTAGAGCGAGATGAGAACATTGATAATATTCTCAAATCTGTGCACAAAATGTGAAACCAAAGCAAGCTGGTTAGCTGGTTAGCTTAGCTTAGCACAAAGACTAAAAACAGAGGGAAACTGTCCACCTACCAGCACCTCTAGAGCTTATCAATTATCATGTCATATCTTATTTATTCAATCTTTACAAAGTGTAGTGGGTTACAGTGTGTGATGGACCAGTGGTGAGTTAAGGTCAAGTAAACCTGCTGCTCCTAAGGAACAGACATGAGAGTGGTATGTTTCCATCTAACGTGGCAAGAAACCAATTAAGCGTATGACCTAAAATGTTGAATTTCCTTTGATGTTAGGGTGCGTCTGTGGCCATGACGAAATAAGGAAAACATGGGTCTTGAAAACCTCAATCACAGAATAAAATTTCTTTACATCATCTGAATCTGCAGGGCTTAAAGGTCAGGTTGGAAAGTTTCGCCTGCAACATCGAACCAAACCCAGAAAAGTGGGAGAAAATAGACGGAGGAATGGGAACGCGAAGGTGCTTTCCGCTAGGTGGGTGTTTCGCTTTCAAACACACTCACGCATGCTTTACTTTAAAGTTATTTCAAGAGAAAACAACACCGATCACACCTGTTGAAAGCCGCGATGTAACCACATCCCCTGTTAATGTTGGCCACTCTTCTGCTCAGTACACTCAAACTCACAGCAAAGTGTCTATGAATTAGTTAAAAACCTGCTCCCTGTAAAACGACAACTCCACTGCTGCGTCAGCCAGCTCTGACTCTAATCAGCATCTCCCTCCAGATGGGATCCCATTTGCCACTGTAGCCTCATCATCCTCATCCTCACTGACACTGGCCCCCACTGTCATCATCCTCGCAGATCACACCTAGCTTAACAGCCAGGTCGGCTGCGTGCGCACACAACGCGCCGGTCCTCCCGCCCGGCGGCTCTGCGTGGCGTGAGTTGAGCTCTTGGCTCAGAGCTGAGGCCTGCTGGGAGGAAGCAGAAGCCTGAAGAGGGGAGGAACAGATTGGGCAAGATTACTCACTGTTGTCTGACTCTGAGACAGGCCTGTTTGTGCAGGATGTTGGTGGGTAAACAGGGAGAATTAGGGGCCCTGAGTGTCAGGCCCAGAAAACCTCCTACCACGTCTGTGCCATAGGAGATAGCAGATCAGCAACAGAGTGAAATAATTCATTAGTACAGGAACTGGACTTTCTGTACTCGTAAAAGTTTAAGGAGAATTTTACGTCACTTATTTACTAAAATATAGCTCACACTATTGGACTAAGTAATGTTACTGTAAATTTATCCTTTGCATTTTTTTTCTTCCAAATGATTTCTTAAAGGAGGCAGAGGCTGATTCATCTGTCTGGGTGGACTGGAGCTATTAATTTGAAAATCTCCAATCCATGTTCATGACTGGAAGCAACCAGATGGCTTTAAGATAACAGATTAAATAGAAAGGCAGCCTGATCCCTCCTTTATTTTGCCTCAGTTTTTTATTGTTGCTGTAAATTGTTATACATGTTTCTTCAACTTTTCTCATAAGAAAAGACATTTAGGCACTTTCATAGTGACATCCCTTTTCCTACAAATTAAAACATGATTTTTTTTCAGTTGAGGTAATAAGGAAACCATCTTAATGAACATACAGAAAATATAAAATCTTTATCTTGAATATATAAGCAAAATGTTCAGTTCAATTAAAGACAGGACATGTTTACTTGTTATATTTAACCATGATTTTTCACAAATTTTACAGTGGAATAATTTTTACACTTTAGGAAATATGCTAATGTTCTGCAGGAAGGTAGATCAGCAAATTTCTTGAAAAAGCAAAGTGTTTGTTCAATCAAAGGGCTTTTTTTTGTCTCAAATCAAACCAAATGCACGATGGATGCTTCAAACCTCGACCTCTCTGTTGTCTTTGTACGCCCATTACACATCGACTTCTTCCTGGAAATTGAAGAGTAGAGTTTGTTTCACCCATTTCTGTAGTATTTGTTCATTCAAATACAGTTTTGGAATTAAATTCAAACAACTGTCGGGACTGACTGTTACCAAGCACAGATCATGTGATGTGTAATGTTTGTTCAAAGTGGCATGACTCATTCAGAAACTCTCACTCAGCCTCATGTGACCACTCCTCTGACTCCTTGGTCCAAGCTCTTCTAATTTGCATGCAAGAAATTATTCTAAGAGACTACTTTGACTAAGCAAGTGTGCACTAGGAAGTGGCGTTTCTTCCAAAGAAACAGGATCTGCCTCAGGAAACTGCAGTCCTTCCTGCTCAAAGATAAACAATGACATGTTTGCGTTTCAGGGCAAGATAAATGAGTGTGGGTGTAAATCCTACAGAGGAGCTCTGACTGACACACACTCCATAAGGGAACAAGCTGATGTATGTTAAACGCACGCTAATGTGCAACGGTTTTCTCACGTATTTATTTCCTGTGCACTCAGCCCAACCGCACACCCACCCACACATACACACACATACACGTATGTGTGGTCATTGACAAACGTTTCAGTCTTGTTGTGAACGAAGCATTCCTCTTTAAAGACACCATTCACACTGACAAACCCAGAGAACTTAATGTGATGACTCAACTCCTGTCTGTGGTGGTCAGATGCATCTGCTGATCACAGATTGGCTACCACTGACCACATCCACTCAAACACATGTGCTGCATCCTCTCTCACGTTTTGTCTCAATCTATTTCTGGAGAAAAAGACTTAATAAACCTTTGACTTGATCTCCTGCGACTTTAGCGTTTTCCGCACAATGTGCACAAAAACTGTATTTTAGCTTTTGTATGCTTTGAAGAGAGGCAGGAAGGAAAACAGAAAGGCTTGCTAAAAACGTGAAGGAGATTGTGTTGCATTGATCAATAACAATTTCATGCAACAGGAAGTAAACTTATGAAGTAAAACAGAAAATGAATTCTTAGCAAATTTATGAGAAGCCTCTCTTGTTCATGTATAATACTTCACAAAGCAGCAGCACAGCCAGCTACCACAGTCATGTCAGGTTTACTGTACAGACATGCTCTCTGTGTCAACTTGATTAAATAAAGGTTACTATTGGATTTGAATCCGCAAGGTGCACTACCCAGCGTCGAACCTCCTGACAAAAGCTGGTCCTTTTCCTGTTGTAGAGGAAGTACATGGTTGGTGTTGCTTGCATGTGTGAAGAGCAGGAAGCTGGCCAACAGGAAACTGTTCCCATCGGCATGCCAAACATTTTCCACAGCAATGTTTGGACAACCTTTCTAATCAGAGCTGTCTGTGCTGAATCCACAGTTTTGTTTTACGCACGGGAACTCTTGAACTTGTTGATCTCGTTTTTTTGTTGTTGTTTTTAAGCCAAAGTTTGTGTAAGGATAGTGGTGGCACACACACACAGTTTCACTCACTTACTGTTGCAATGGAAATTTAATCACACTCATAACCTCATAACCCCTAAAAATGTACACATTTAGAGCAAGTATTTTTACCCCAAGCTGAAACAAAATGAACTTCCTGCTTGATCCCAGATGAATGCTGTGAAGAATGAGAATAATGTTTATTTAGAAATGACCCTGAAAGATCTGAATTCTTTCACCTCTATCACACTGAAGGAAATGCTGCGTGTAAACTATTGTTGTTACACATAATCCAGTCTTGTGCTTCTGTTACACCATCCTATCATGGTGATCTATCTATCTATCTATCTATCTATCTATCTATCTATCTATCTATCTATCTATGTTTTTTCATAAACTAAAAAAGAAAAGCATTCTCTCTGGGGTCAAAAGCTTCATGCTGCCTGGTCTTGGTACAGACAGATCAAGCTGACAAGTCGAAATAAAGTGTTTGTGGGGGGAAAAAAGTGCAAAAACGCCTTATCATGCCTCTGACAGTGAAAAAGTCTCTCTTCAAAAACATCGTTAGCACGGGTGGTTTTTAAATTGGTTCAAAAATGTCCTTTTCGGGACCTTTTGACTGTGACATTTAACGAACCTCCTCCTGCACTGGCCTGACCATTTTGTTCCATTTAAAAAGATGACAGAGGCATAGCATCTGTTTGCAGTGGAATTCACCTCTGAAACAGAAACCACCACCTCATTTTACAAGGGAAGTACAGTAACCAACAGTTCACTGTAAGATCAGAAACAGAAAAGTGTTTTTTTTCTGGTGGATTCCATTAAGACAATTAAAATAATGTCCCATGTTGAAAATGATACTTGTTTGTTCAATGCTTTGATTACAAATAATATCAGTAAAGATTTAACTCAAAATACTGACGCTAACTTCAGTTTCTTTTTTTTTTTTTACTCCATTAATTCATTTTTTCCTGTATATTTACATATCTAACACTTCATTTATTCTGTAACAGATTTTGAGTGTGGTCATGATCCGTTCCTTGTGTGTGGTTTTCATGTCTGTCCTGACTTGTCTTGTATAAGTGCCATGTTTCTTGTTTAGTTATGTCATTGTCATGTCTAGTTTTCACATCTGTCATGTTTTGGTTATGTTTTGTCTTGTTAAATTTCATGTCTGTCATGTTTCTGGTTCCCTTGTTCTGGCGTGTCATGTTTTATTTTGAAATCTACTCTCCCTCATGTTTCAGATCCCTTTACTTCCTGCCACAGTGTGTTGCCCGCCTGTTTGATTGTCTGCCCCGCCCTGATTGTGTCCACCTGTTCCTTGTTACCTCGTATATATAGTCTGCGTCTTCCCTTGTTTTGTTGCCAGATTGTCGAGTTATGTTGTGTTTCCCTATTTCATGCCTGGAATATTTTGTCTCCAAGTGAGTTTTCTGTTTTTCCCGGTTCATGTGCCCTTTTGGTTTTTGCCTTTTGGAAGGACTCTTTTTGTTATTAAAAACCTTTTGAACTTTGAGGCCTAAGTTGCGTCCTGCATTTGGGCCCTGCCTTGTCTGTCTACCAGAGTCTGAATCGTAACAAGTGTCTGCATCTTTAAAATGTAAATTGGCAGCTTTTGTTCTCCAGAAATATTTTCTTACAGCTGTAAACTTGAACTAGTATGCCATGTCATTGGAACAGTAAATTATAAAAATCCATTTTATACTGACTTACATTTATTTTTCAACACATCCTGAACTAAGTTAAAGGGAAACCTCAGCTATTATTGGCAGACCAGTTTACTCATTACATCACAGTGATGTCATCGAGCGGGGGGGATATTTCAGCTTCATAATATTAGCAAAAATTTGGTGGTGCAAACTTGGAGTTCATGATTACAAGTTAAGAATCCAGTGTTTTTGGAGCATTTCACATAATAGTGTCTGAATATTTTGACCTCGGCTGCACCAATTTTTACCCTTATTTCATGATCTCATCTCGTAACTCCCCTAACTGTCAGCAAGTACAACACTAAATCAATATTTTTCCCCGTAAAAGTAATTTCATGACCAAAACAGACATTTGACTTTAGTCTAAAATTTTACATGATTAAAACCACACCAATAAAGTTTCATAAAAACTCCAAAAGAAACCAAGAACCCCAACCCAACAAGAGAACTGGGTCTGTACATTTCGGGGAATTCACACTTCAGATCATTTCTAGAGACCTTTCCTGTCAAGCATGACAAATAAAGAAGATAACATGAACATGATGACTTCATGAAGACCACAGACAGGTCCAAAAGCCTTTCACACATCACAGGCTCATGCAAATTGCTCAAGAACCAAAAAACAAAAAACGAAAACATGTTTACATTTTCAAAGGAAGACATGTTGAGTCACACCAAAATTCTCATCTCGTTCTCACACAGCCCGTCCTCGTCAACACCGAAATTGCACTAAAAAACACAGCAATCAGCTCAGCGGAGCCTCAACGTGACCTCAGACAGTCATCGTCACTGAGGTCAGCAGCATCATTATCACGCTGGCGAGGGCAGCTGCTAATAAGAGTGTGAATGCAGGCGGGTGGCGGCGTGGCAGTGAGTCACCGGGTGATGCTGGACCCCCACAGCCTGACAAAATAGATGCTGGCTGAAGGAAAGCTCTATGTGTGTGTGTGTCTGTTTAGAGAAGGATGCTTGCATGGGTGCAATCACAGCCAAGAGAGATAGCCAATTAACTTCAGAGTTTTGACGTCAGGTAGAATTGGCAAGCCGAGAGGAGGAGGAGCGCACAGCAGGTGAAGCTGACTTTGGGGGATGGGGAGGGGTTGAGAGGGGTCATGAGTGAAGAGTGAATGCTATCTGAGTTGACATTTATCAGGTTTGCAGCGGCGAGCGAGGGGCGAAACAAAGTGCAAGAAGGGAGGATGAGTCAAGAGGCAAGGTAATTGCCATCAAATGGGATAAAATAAGCTTTTAAGGCATCAGCTGTCAGTGAGTAAGAGTGTTGGTGGGGTGGGGGTGGTCACTTCTCTGACTCATTCATTTTGTTCACAAAGGTCTTTCATCGAAGCTACTGTAGCTTGTGTGTGTGCATGAGCCTCTTTCTTCTAATCACCTCCTTCACATATTAGTCAACCAGGAAGTCGCAATGGTGTCTTTATGTGTGTGTGTGTGTGTGTGTGTGCGTGTGTGTGTGCGTGTGTGGGTATTTGTGAATGGCTATTACTGTATGTTTCAACCTTGTCCCCCTTTCAGTACGTTTACATGCAGCTATTCTGTGATAGTGGTTTTAATCTTGTGGTGATGTTCAGCGCCAAAATAGGAAGTTGTGCGACGTTCTCGTACCGCTCAAAGTAAAGGTGTGGAAATCCGACACAGCAACAGTAGTTTCAGGAAGTGTCTCAAGACAATATTTGTTTATGTTCAAGTGGCAATGCCCTTTGCTAAAAGAGGAAGTCAGGTGACGTCGTTTTACAGAAACACAGGAGGGAGGAGGTTGGGTGGATGGTCAGATTAACAAAATATCAGACTTTTTCCAACTGACCGTCAACACATACATTTAAGCATGACCACCAGCATTCACCAACCTTTACCCCCAACCACATGTTTATTATTAACACTGTGACAATGAGGCCCATCCCACCTCAACAGTAGTCATTTTAACCCAAACCACAATGTTTTCCTAAACTTTATGAAGTACATATTTCTTTTACCAAAGCCCCAAATTTTTCCAAACCTGATCAAATACTTTTTTTCTGTCAAAACCTAACCAAACGTATATCATCATTGTCACACAATAAAAATGTACAGATGATTTTAGGAAAGGCACAGATCAGAAAATGTGTCACTGTGTTATTCTGAACAAACAAATATAGTTTTTTATTGTAGGTCTGTGGGGTCACCCATCACTCTGACCATTACACCTTTACAGTCTATCTAGTTTATCAGCTACAGTGATACAGTCTTTCCTGTATCTTTCCTGTATATATATATATATATATATATCCAAATGCAAAATAAAGTAGTTACAAATGAATATAATTCAGAAGAGATATGGTCAGCTGACGTGACTGTGGTCGTGACGTGTGTAGTTCTCAGGCAGGCTCATCTCCCTCAGGAGGAGTAACCATCAAGGGCTGAAGCATAATCACAGGGGAAAGAGAGGAGGATTACAAGATCAGCAGTTAGCAAATAAAATGTCAAAGTGCACTGTTGCTGTCAATTTTTGTATTACATGGGGCAACCGACTGAATAACTGTAGTACTTATATTTCAAAGCAAAAAAAGTGATATTCCAGTTTTCCAGTTAAAGAAAGCAGGACAGCACTTGTGGATAAGCTCGTAAAAAACTTTTGTTTAGAAAATGTCTGGGATGAGCCGAGTGTTCAAACTGTGACAGGTGTTCATTTACTTGGAACAAATAAAGTTTCTTTGCTTCCTCTTCTTCTCCTCAGATGGAAAAATAGTCTGAGAGAAACGAGAATACATTTCTGATTTGGGGTTTTCAACAGGTTGTATTTTTGAGGAGATATTTATACATATACATATATTTTGTCTTGTGTGTAGAAATACTACACCCCAACCCCACAGACTTCTATGATATTTTCAACTTGGGCCTCGCTTCCTGCTCCCCTCTAGGAATTCCACGCAGCAGGGGGAAATGCCTCGCTAACTTCCAACCCCGCCCGGCTCCTCTGGACGCTGGGAGACGTCTGATTGCCCCGTCCCCTTTCATCAGTGCCAGAGGTACTTTATGATAACAGGCCTTAGCTCCGTCGCTGATTGAATTCAGGTAGAAGGGCTCATTTCCAAGGCATTGATCGCTTCCTTAATGAACAGACACCGTGGAGCCTTTCGTAGCTCCTTGCTTTACATTTACAGCAGTAAATCTGGGACAAACAAAGAACAGAGATAACCTGGCTTTAGAGTATATCTGCCTCCACTTGTATCAAGGAAGGAATCGTAGCCACATGCAGCAGTAGATTAAATGGCCATTAGCCTGCGTCAGTGGCTTGACTTTCAGGAGACGGGAAATTACCTTTTGATCTTTTCTTTTACCTTTTTGCCAGGCAAATTGGTTTTTACAACATGAAAACAAACACAAAGATGATGACATGATGATTTGCTGGCTGCCCGAGTGGCCGGTGGAGCGGAAAAACAAATTATCCCGAGCACCAATTTGCCAGCAATTCGTGGATCACAGCTGACCAGTCGGTACTCTTGTTGATGTTGCAGTTGTCATTTAGATGCTCTTTCCTGATCTAGCTGACAGTATATGACTCAGAATGAGTGCATTTCTCATTTAGACCTTCACGGGATGTCATTATAATGTGTGTCAGGGGGAGATGGAATGAGGGCAAAAGGAGGCAAACTAATGCGACTGGACATTACTTGTGAAAGGAAGCAATGTTCCCAGTTGATAATAAAAGGAAAAATGTGTCTCTGGATGCTGCCTTAGTCATCATCTTTGGCATGTTCCAGGGTTTGCTTTGTAATTGAAGGTTCCTTCTTCAGTGTAACTAATTTGCATCAACTTGTCTAAACTTTTCTCCATTTATCACCCATTTCCTGGACAGGTCTAAACTTGTTCAGGCTATGTAAATCAAGAGGTAAGTTACTGTTGCAAGATCCCTGGAGGAAAACTGATCCAAATGTGTTATCCATCTTCAGGTCAGCTGAGGATTTAAACAAGTTGTAAAAGTGATCTTTCCGTTTTTGAAGTTGGATGTTGTTGCAAAATGGCAAATTTCAAAGTCAGTCAAGCCCTGTTTTTTTTTTTTTTTAATTCTGCAGGGCCGATGCCAAGCTGTCACCTCAAACCAACAATCTATTGGAAAAATGAAGAGATGCATTAAAAATAACAACTTTTTATTAGTGTCATTGTGCACATAGATGTACTTTACCTACGCTTGAACTCTTTGTGCCACCAGTCTTTTCTGTCAGTCTCGATACCACCCAGCTGTGCTTCTATAGAAACGGAAATGACTGCAAGGGTATTCCCTGGAGATGTTTCTGTCTGATTCTGTGCCGCTTTGTATATGTTGCTTTGTCTCTGTGTGTGGGAGCCCTATCCATAGCCTGTGGTGGACCTTTGTTGCTCATCCTTTCTTTCTCATTGACTGATTTTTGTTCTCTCTTCACCAGGCTGACTCATCGAGGGCGTTTTGATCAGCATCACTATAGCTGTCATAAACAAGTGGTTCAATATAGTCATTCATTCACAATTTACATGTTCCTGATTCTTGTCTTTCTCTCATGTTACATCTCTTATTGGTCATTGTCACTGGACTGTCTCTCATTACGATGTGACAATAATCCTTGAATTAACATAGTTATGTGTGTGAGTTGAGAAGCAATATTATTCCACAACAGCGATTTAAAAGTCAATATGAGTCCCTTGATTTTTCCTGATTGACACCATCCAATCTTGGACACTTCAACGCAACCACATGTTCAAATCTATAGCGATTTGTCAATTGACATGCATTGATCAGTGTAATGGTTAATCCAAGGAAGTAACCTTGCAGTGGACAAAGAAGATAAATGACCTATTGATTAGTGTGACTAGATCAATTGTGGTGGATCAATGGATTTGTCAATTGTTTCTTTGTTGGAGAACAGCTGTGTCCTAGGTACTCATGCTAAGCATTGAGTATTTACTGCAGCCATTGGTGGGATCACTGCAGTGTAACATCAAAACATCGTCAAAACATCTGTTCTGAGGAAAAGTCTGTGGCGCAGATGGAAGGAAAAAAATCACTTCATTGACTGTGGCTCACAAAGGACACATGGGCAGCTACCAGAAACCTTTAGGGGGAAACGTTTTCTTGTATGTTACTCAAAGCATGACTGGATGTCATGAATCAATCGACACACCTTAAATGTCAACGTGACGACTTTGACCATTTCATTTTTTTTGTGTCTCTTACATTACATCTGCTCTGGCTATGTCAAGGCTTCAAGGCTTCAGAAAATGTATTTTGATGAATGAATTTCAACTTGATTATGCAAACTGGGAATATTCTGTTTACCTACTGGGGGAAAAGTGGCCAATCCTCAGTCCAGTTTGCCATGGCAGAACTGTACTTAACTAAGTAAATGAGAAGAAGGACAATTCTGTCGATCAATCGAGGAAACCAAACAGTGTTTCTAGCTCCACCATTAAGCACCAAGTCAGTGTTGTAGGCCCCTGTGGTAATGGGGATGAATGGAGTGAATTTTTGACAATGGAAACATAGAAATATTTACTTTAATGTGCAACCAATTGAAATGAAATGAATCACACATGCTCAGAGTAAATTAAGCTGTATTTAAAAAGTAGCAAAAATATAAGGAGGAGGTGGTGGTACTGGAGAGAGCTGTGGCTTCAAGCAGTGTTGCCAGAGGCAAATCAGGAGACTGCTAATAATAATACGACTGGATGTTATCAGTCAGCTGGTAGTCAAGCAGGTACCAGTGACAGTAAAGCATGGATGAAGCTGTTGATAAGCAAATGCAAGTTGGATCGTTGTGCTCCACCTGTATACTATTTGCCAGTGATGTCATTATTTGTATGCACTGCACTTTTATAGTTTACTTTATCTCAATTAGGTTATTAGGACAGAAAATTACTAAAACATTTGGACAACTAAAATCTGTTATCAAACTTCTGATGGATCTTCCTGTACACAAGTTCACACACACACACACACGCACACACACACACAGTCCCCATTCCTTCAGCATCTCTGACCCACATGTCCGCCCTCTTCTGCTCCTGGAGGATTTTGGAGGCTTAATGTCTTTTTCTCACTGACGATGGCACAGCAGCTTAATGTCAATCTGTCTCTACACACACAACACACATTCTCATACAGCCCACTCCCCACCTCACACACACACTTCCCATACTTCTTCACCGTCTCCTTCTCGCCTAGTTTAGCAAATCAGTGAGTCACTATTGGGGGCTGCTTGCATGGGTACAGATGGCAAAGGTACTAGTCAGTCTTTTGAGGTTTGTTTCTATCACAAAGCTTCAAAAATGTGCTTACTGGTGGTGCAAAATAACCCTCACGTTGTAGGCATGTTGGTCAATACATATGACTCAATATTTTCTTTGGGCATGAGCAAAGATCTATCGGTTTCAAAACTCGCTTTCCAGAACATCCTGAAACAAATGAAACTTTGCTCCCACTCACATTTCAAGACACTCCCAAGGCTCCGATGTGTTTCTTCAAAAGTATGTGTCACAGATTAGCAGGTACAAACCTCTCACTGCGGTTTCATGGTGTTAGGCCAACACTTGCAGTATCTGTTGGTGCGCACACTCTTCGCTCAGTATAGTAGAGATGACACCAGATGTGGTTTACTTTGGACAATGTCCACTGCTCACATAGCCCGCCCCGTCATCTGTGACTCAGACATTCATGAGAATTAGGTGTGCATCATTTCACACTACAGCATGTCAGCTCTGGTCTTGGGGTTAAACGCAGCGAAGGTCAATGTCACATTTTTCAAACACGTTATCCATGCATACATCCATTGTACAGCCAAATAACAGTGTCTGCAGAAAAAAAATTATACTAATTAAAAATGACATATGCAAATTGATATATACTTATATTTATTTGTCAGAAGGTTCAATAAAAAAAAAACAATTATTGGAAGGTTCAGGCTTTACAAGGTTAAAGGTGGATTTACTCAGTGTTAATGATGCTCTTGAAAACTGGGACAGACAATGTGGCTTCTTTGGACCTCTTTTAGTAGGTTTGCTTGAGAGATTCTTATATCAAAGTGTTGACTGACAGGCTTGTTTTATTGCTAATAAATGCTGTTAATTGGCAAACTGAATTAACTATCTTTGCAGCAGTGCAAAAGGTGTGATTAAATGTTCACAGTTGTTTATTATTTTATTTACAACTTCACACATGAGTGTGTCAGTGGAAGTTATTTCCCATAAAGCATCTTTACCATATGCTATCTTGCTGAATGTCTAGACGGGCACATCTCCAGGTCAAATGGACAGATGAAGACAGAGCAGAGTGTCCTTCGATTCTGGTTTGTCTGTGAGATCATGCCAACATGGTTTTTCACCATGTCATCTAATCTATGCGTCTTTAGTGCAGCTGTGTGTCATTTCTTCTTTTACATGTCTTTCCTCCTCAGCCCCTCCTTTCGCTACTTCAACCCCCAAAACCCGCCCACGGACCAGCCTTATCAAGAAGCAGCGGTTCCTCGTAATCAAGCCAGTGGGCCATCCAGATAAAATTAGTGCCTGATTATGTCTGATAGCTCTGTGGGAAGGAAGGGAGGAGTGAGAGGGAGAAAAGGAGGGAGGAATGCCTCGAGCAATAAGGGATGTGTAACCTTCGCATCGTCTCAAACAAACAAACTCTTCCCTGAGTCAGTTGGTTGAGGTGGCAACCTGGGGAGTTACAGCCGATATGAGCAGGGTAAAAAAAAAACAGAAAGAAAAAAGAAATTGAGTACCAAACCTCCCACGTCCTTCCCTCCCTCTGTCACTGATTGGGGGAAGTTAGATGGAGACAGACAACGTATGAGTCACCGGCACAGCCCCTCCCTTAGCTCCTCTGAAAGACCGTTAAAGAATGGTAAAGAAAGTGGAAGTGTCAAAACCCAGCTGACTGTCTGCAAAACCCACCGCTGTCATCTGTGCACAGCATTACATCAGCCTCAGCTCATGAATTATGAATAGAAAACGTACAAACTGTGGAACAACAGCATGCAACATTAAATATACAGTATATATATGTGTGTGTGTGTGTGTGTGTGTGTGTGTGCTACAGGCATGGCCCACCTTGACAATGAAATTATACAGTGCTCACTCACCCACTCATACTCTGTCATTTCGCATTACGCAATATGAGGTCTGACCGGAGACTTTCACTGAAATGAGGTTTCTCGGTTAAATGTGATTTGTCTTTTTGTGTTCCCAAAAACACTGTGTGAGTAGTTATAATATTTTAGGCTTTAGGCTTTGGGTTGATAGTGATTGTTTTGGCTAATTTAATGACAAAAAGTCCATATAGGGAGCACTTTCTATAAGATTTTAATTGTTGTCATGGTGTCATTTTCATCAGGTTTATACGTGGTTGCTGTGAACAGCTGCACAGACTGACCTTAACCAAAAAAACAGCTAGTCTCAAGCAGTGATATCACTTGAGGCAATTTACCAGACTTCATGCTGCTTTCTCTGGAGCCACAGAAGGATTTTTTTCACACACAAGCAGTCACACTCCACAACTGCATTCATTTTTAACATAATAAGGAAATGTGCCAAAAATTGTTGCTCGTAAGTATAAACCAGGCAGCCATAATGTCTGAGTGGAAAAGCAAGTTAGTTCCATACAGGAATTATTTCACGGAGACAAAATTGCATTTACATTGAGGATCAAAAATCAAACAGAGATGAATGAATTCATTTATTTGACTCAGACTCAATAGGCAAATGCAACCACAGAACACGTTACATCATCCTAGGCATGACTTAGTGTCTGTTAACCACTTGGCTAGCTTTTAGCATTTTACATGTCTACACCCTCACCACAAGACTGAAAGCAATGACCTCACAACTGTTACCTGGGTTATTAAAAAGGGTTGAGGGAAATGTGGGAAATGACAAACCAATGTAGAAGTAGGCAGAGGAAGTTGATGGAAATTACACTAAATCAAAGTTATCTGATCACAAAATGAATATTAGTTGATGAACATAAAATACTCTGAGTATATATCAGTAAAATAATTAGTCATTTTCTTTTAAACAGTGGAAGAAAGCGACAGATGCCACCAGCAGCAGGACTATGATGTTGTGTGTGTAACTGAGCAATCATCTCTGCACATCCAGAATAACTACAACCCCCGCTGCAAATGTTTCTTCCCTTTTATTCTCCGACACACTGGCACCTGGCCCCTTTGATAATAGCTTGTGTGTGCATGTGTGTGTGCGTATTTATATTCTATATACTCTGTTTACGTGTGTGTGACAGTAATGTCTATACCTACTTCCTATGACGTGGGCACTCCCCAGTCGCCAGCCGCTCCCAGTGCTCCTATCTATTACATCTTTCCATCCCTGCCTCGGTCTTTCCACCCGCTGAGTGGGAGAGCATCTGTGTCAGTACGCAATCGTTCTATGTGTGTGTGTGTGTGTGTGTGTGTGTGCAGGTGTGTGTGTTGTGTGTGATTAAAGCGGAGCAGTGCAATCTGTAAGGTCCCAGTGAGTTTAATTCCAGCTGAGTGAATTTGGCTTTGTGCCCCGCACACAGGTGATGAGAGTGGAGGATGAAGAGGAAAGGGGGGGGGGGGCTGGACAACAGGGGATGAAAGAAGAGTGGGAGAGAGAAAGACAGACAGATAGACACGGGGGGGGGGGGGTTGGGTACCAGAGTGACTCTTAAGTTCCGGTTTTTAATAAAAAAAAAACCTTATCTCAGTGCCTCAGCATGGGGGAAGATTTCTGACATGGCTTCCTATTAAGGTTACATCGTATTTGTTTCCATGATGAGCAGCCGCACTTCTGTTGCCAGCTCCATTGTGTTTCGACTCTAAGTAAAGCCCCCATTGTGAAGTAAAACCCCAGCTGGTTTGCAGTTACAAACTAATATTTCCCCAGAGGAATAAAGTCCACATTTAATTGCACGTCTGCAGGTGTTGCATATTCATCTATTTGCTGTTGTTATTATTTTCAAGTGTTGTATTTGTTGTCTGAAAAAATTATTATATTTTACTCTCCTCGGTAAATTGCTTCTGTGTTATCAGTAGTAGGATTCACCAGATTTAATTGTGCCGTATTGCACCATTCAGGTGGTGAGCCACATTAATGTTTGAAAAACAAACACATCTGTCTTGTTCACTGTAAACTTTCACTGACATTTATTGTGCTGTGCTTGCTGAGATCATTTTTATTCATTGTGAAAACCGCAACACGGTTTGTTATTCCAGACAGTCATGTGATAAATGTTTTGGTCTGACTTTACAACTGCATGTCTGACAACGTTTTAATAGTTTTAAATATATTTGTTCATCCGAAGGGTGCCAACAATAGTGCTTTGCTGCCAGTGCACTTTCACCTTTCAAACACACACACACACAGCTGCAGACACAAACATTCAATTGTCTACAGGAATGTTTTCGACCGTACTTCCTTGAACAACAAAACATTGGGAAACTCTCAGTAGAGGCTGAAGGCTGCTTTGTGTCTGAATCAATTAGATTTTTCCTGAAGTTTGTACAAAGGTATGGTGGAAGGAAACCCTGCACCCAAACACAGGTACAGGTACTTTTTCTCTTGAAACTTGTTCTCTAATCTTGTGGCTCAGTGGAAGTCCTGGGACATCATAAATGTCAGTCTTCCAACATTTTTGGGTTTTGCATTGTTTCTTCCACCAACCGCACAGCTTATAGTTTCATGCATGAACAAAGCTGATAAGAGATAAGTTCATTGTGGTATTAAAAGCCTTCTGCATTCACACAAAAGCTAGATGTACTCAAGCAAACCAAGCTCATGTCAGGATTGATTCTGCAGGGCTCTGAAGTTGCTGATCCATCAGCTGACTCACCGTCAAAAGCTTTAGGTGATATTTATCTCCTTCTCAAAGTAACATGAACACCCTCAGACAAGCAAACACCAGCTACATTTTCACCATTGCGCCTTTGTTTATTTATCTTCTTCCTTCCTCATTTTCTGCTGTGACCCACTCTATATAGCGGAAGCGAAGACAGATAACAGTATAGTGACATATATGTTTATTTATAGACTCTAAAATGAGTTAGAGAGCAAAGCCGGAGAGGAAAGCACAGCTTTGCAGATGTATTGTTATATATAATGCTGAGGATGTGTCGGAATAATGCAGAGCTGGCAGACAGAGGGGTAACTGCATCCAAACACTATGAGCTTGTTAATACTCTCAACTTGATTAATTACGGAGGCACTGAGGCTGTTTTCAAGTTGCATTTTACACATCCTGTTGAAACAGGAAGAGGCCATGTGAACCAGTTTAGCACAAAAAGAGGCCGACATCTGTAGCTTCCCCAGAACATGAAATGATCCATAACAAACGGAGCAGTGTGTGAAGGGCATTTTGATAGCACTTTTTATTTATACCAATGATAACTAATGGTAGAATAATTCCTGTCCTAACAATTAAGCTGGCTTTTTACAGTTTTCTTACTGTCAGCAAATTGCTTTGGTAGGAAGCCTTTGGTAGGAACATTCATTCCTATTATATTTTGTTAATCTTAAAAAAACAGGTCACTGATATATGGTTTTATCTTTATCATAACTTATTAAATCCCTAAAACAGCTGGGCACTGTAGTTTTAAGCAAACATAACCCAAATAAGAATACATAGAACATCAGTTTGGGATTATTTTCAGCTGTGGATTGATACACTTTTAATTGTCTTGTAAATACCTACAACATCTGGAATAAGACTGACTTATTCCAGGCAACCACGTGGCTCACTGCAAAGGAGTAAGATATATAAGACTTAGGATAAACAGACAATACTTGTAAATAGGATCAGTTCATTGTTTGTGTTGGTCTTTTCATTCAATTTGCTGACACTAAATGGATAGAGAATATCACAAGTTTTATCCTTTAACTCTGCTGTCTGCTTGTTTCGTCTTGGAACAAAAGCCGCCCTTTGTTTACCTACCCACGCTTTCAGTTTCTGTAACTCTGCTCTCAATGGGAATAGAGCTGCCAACAAAGTATATGTCTTGCAACACACTTTAGGTGCAAAAAGCAAAATAGCTTTGTTGACACGCAGAGTAGGAATTTACTGGAAGTAATGCCTTGTGTTATGACAAGATTTCTGTGAAATTTCTTCAGTACTGATCTTTTACTGACTTACTCCTTCATGGGCAAGAGTGGGATTTGTAAGCAGATCCGATGGGAAACAGCACACCGAGCAGCTTCCAGATACGGATGTGTGTAAGTGTGAATGTGATGCAGGTGAAGAGCGTGTAGTCAGCATTACTGAGTTGTCATCTGTCATGATAGCTTTCACAGATCTGCGTGCGCATTTGTGTTATTTTAAGAGATGTGATGAATGTGGGCCCCTCTATAAAACTCCTCTTCAAAAAGCAGGTCAGGTGTGTGATTCATGGTACAGTACAGTACAGAATGTAACTTAGCTTCCCTTGGAGCTGCAGCATCTTGTTAGCCAGAAACGCTGTCTGTTTTGTGGAACATCTGGGTTTACAACATGGGTTTAAAAAAAAAAAAAAAAAAGTAATCAGGTGTGTTTGTTGTTCTTGATAGTTTACACGTCACGGCACAGCCTGACAACACCTCGAGTTCCAGTGAATTCCCACAGCACTCTTACCTCTGCTGCATAAACAGGGCGAGCCAAATTTATCACCACCTGGGGCTGCGACTATTTTTACACAATGGAAATTTCACCCTTACACCCAGAGTGACTTTTCTTCGGAACAATAACTGGGGGCAAGGAATGGGTCTCTCTCTCTCTATGTTTCTGTCTTCCTCCTCGACTGTCTTGCCCAAGTGTTAGGTTTTTCCTCAGAGAGTCATGACATGATGGAGAGCAGTGGGTGGAAACGGGGAAGGATGAGTCAAGCCTTTGAAGCACTGGTGTGTGTGTTTGTGTATGCACCTGAGTGTTCACCATGTGTCATCTGGGCCATCATATCATGACTTGAACTCAGGAATACCAAACATTCCTGTTTCATATTGAATTTGGCAGCTGCCAGTTGACTAGATGTGAAACGGTTTGAGTGTGTGATTACTCACAATGCTGACGTTTGTTGTTGCTGTCTCTGATGATACATTGCATAAATGAAGAACTGGCATGCGACTACTTGCCGGCAGCACTCCCTGAAACACTTAGTTATAATTAGTTATGACCAGCTATTTTTCTCCAGTGTAATCCTTTTACTGCTTCTTTTGTCTGCCATGCACGAGCGTTACCGGATTAGGTGGATTTCACCAACAAAGTTTAAACTACAAGCTAATAAATTGCTCTTCCTTTTGGCAGAGGAGCATAATTGGGATTGACAGGACACTGAGTTCAGTAGGTTCAGCTTAACATGCAGAGACACAAAACTGATGACTGTCAAAACCAAATGTCATTTCAGTTTATTAAAACTAGGATTAACCTTTTTCCCACTCCAGTTATGATTCTGTCATGGTTCTGTGACACAAGTATTATAGTAGATCAGTTTGTGTGTTCACACTTGTAACATTATTAAAAATGCTTATTTAAATGTGAGACTGAGGCAATAGTGCAGATTTGTTTTTTGTTTTTTTTATCAAATCCAGTAACACTGTATATAACACATATTGCTCTTCCTGAGGTTTTTCCATCTTTGTCTCCAAGGTTTGTGAAGTTTATTGTTATCCAGACTGTAAACAACAAGACAATATCACAAGAAGAATAGATCAAAATACACACCATACTATAAATATGCAAGATAAAAAACAGCTATACAATTCAAGAGCCAAATAGCTTTCTTTTGAGCCACTTTTGAGATTTAAAGCAGAGTTGTCTTTTCCCCCTGTCAAACGGCATTTCTTCTCAGAGGGGAGGTGCTGGGTGATGATGAGATCTAATGTTGTTCATAAGGCCAACTTTATGAACTGAAAGCTCTGCGGGAGCTTTGATGAACTGTGACATTTACTGTTGTTGGCAGACAACAGCGCTTAGAATATGTGTTGACTACACACAGGATTTCATTATCAGCATTCATTATCCCTTATTTGTCAGTGTTGCCTTTGAAGTAATGGGATGTGGGTGCTCATTAAAACACAATTCATGTGTTTTTCTTTTTTGATTTTGTGGGGGACATTACCAGACATGACTGCTGGTGTTGCAATGAATGTAATGTAAACTACTGATTGTAGTTTTACTCTGAATCTTCCTCTTTGAGTCATTTTTGGGACTCGAGTGGAATTCCAGGCTGCTACACTCAGTGGTCAGCTGAGGTGAGATGAGTAATGTTGGCCTTCTTGGGAAACAGCATCATCATCTGGAGGCTCTGTCAGCAAACCAGGAAGCACCTGTGCAGCTGAGCGAGGCGGGAGGGTGAGGGGCTAGGGAGGCGCCACATATCCCAGCAAACGTGTCCCATTGTGTTTTAGTGCTTTTTTTAAGGAACATGGAAAAAGGGACATTCTGGAACGGAAGTGACATGACGCACTCACATACCGCACTAATGCAGTTATTGTCTGGTGTAAATAAAATGTCTTGTGGCATGCAGCAAAGACACAGACACATAAAAGACGGCTGCAGACAAACAAATCTGTTTGCTCTTTTGAGACTCTTTAAATCTAGATAAAATACTCCACATACACAGTTTAACAGTCTCAACAACATACATGGACATACTACATATTAGCATTGTGGTTTTTATGAAGGTTTTTCTTTGTCTTTTTTTGCAAACAACTGGTCAAACGTTGACAAAGTGACTTTCAAGTGAATGTCAAAGTTCAAGTTACAGTGAAGTTTGATAGCAGGAAAAATTTAAACTCAGTCAATAGTACAAAATAGGTTGGATTTGTCCATCAGAATAAAATCAGAGCGGTTCTTTTTGGATCAGTGTCCAATAATGAAACAGCAAAAAATCAATAACAGATGAGGCAGAAAAACAGATTTTTCCACTGGCAGGAGCCTCAAGGGAGACCGGAATACTCTGCAACAATATGAGTCGATGTTCAGATTTACTTGGAAGTGCAAAGAAAGGGAGGCTTAGTATTATCTGTCATATTGAGAAAGATACAAAATCTGAATTAAATATTACCACAGTAACATTTTTGGAAAGCACTGAATATCTCACAGTTGAATTATTACAAACAATGTGAGAAAGTTTTATGGAGATGGAAGTTGACTGGATTAACACTGGATTCACTCTTTTCATGCCATTACAAAAGACCAAGATCATCCTATTGAAGTCTTGTTTTGTCTGACCAACAAAAATTTAAAAATATATTCTATTTACTCATAGTTGATTCAGAATCTTGTAATATCAACAATAGAGAAGCTGAAAAGTCTGGTTCTGATCCATCCC
>JBAJHX010000051.1:8606512-8641057 GCA_037176925.1 Amniataba percoides
AATGACATCCCAACAGACGGCACACTGTAAAAACACTGTATGAGATTGTGACGACCCTAATAGTCCACCAGCTGACTCCAAGATTTGGCAGGTTTGTAGCTTGCTTAGAAATTGCTTGTCTGCTTCCTAAATATATTAGCTATACGACAGAGTCACTGATATACTAAACAATCCTGTTAGAAAGATGTTCGGGCTCAGACCGCTGAGGGAGGGAGGAGAGGGAGGTAAGGAAAAAAAAACAGAGGACAGACAAAAAGAAAAAGACAAAGAGGAAAAGAGGGGAGATTATATGAAGGAAATAGGGGGGAAATAAAGAGTCGAGTTAAAAGATGGTCAAACACTTGTTTATCCACTGTTGATATTTACGGCTGACACTAACAAACCCCATAATGAAATGAGGGCTCAGAAACGGATGGCAGGCCTCCCCGCTCATCAGCCATGATGTCACAAGCCCAGATTAGACTGGACCATATGGCACGCTGCCTGCTGTCCCTTTAATCCTCAGCCGCCATCCAGGCATCTCTCCACCCAGCCCCAACTCATCCATTCCATCCCATTCATCTTACAGTACACACATTCATCCGTCCATCCATCTACGTGCCACTCTGCCACTCATTCATCCATCCATTCAGCTGCCTATTTTTTGTCAGCCATTCCACACACAGGCAGCTAGCCGGGAACAATGCCACACGCAGAATCTTTTCTCCACTACTGAATGAGACTGTCATGGCCGCGAGGGCTATCTATTGTTTTGTTTGTTATTGTTTTGTTTTTTAGTCTGGTGTCTGTCCATCTGTGTCTGTCACTGCGTCTGTCTCGCTGTCTGTCCATTTGTCACATTTCTGTTGTTCAGTGCCCCTCCGTTCGGATCCTGTTATCATTCCCACGCATTCATGCAGCAGACACGACATGATGTAAGACATATTTGCTGGGTTCATTTGACCAAAGAGGCTTTTAGTGCCTCTTGTTTACACCATGTATATATATACATATATGTATATGTATATTTTGTAAAAGTGGCTTGAACTTTGGTCACAATCTGGGTAGGAAACTTTTTACTCGCCCAAGAAAAATAATTTCAATACATATAGTAAGTAATAAGAGAATTAGATCAATAGTCAGATGATCAAATCAGTCAGCAATAGTAACTGTAATGCTTGAAGTAAACAGTGGTGATCAGTAGGAAGCTGTTGTCATTTAATTATATTGAAGAAATTATTATACACAACATACTTACAGGATAAGGATGTTGTGTCTGGGTTCTTCGTACCTGGAGCTAGCAACTGCTTAGCTTAGTTTAGTTTAGTGTAAAAATTGGAAGTTAGCCAGGCTCTGTTCAAAGGTAACAAGATCTGCCTATTACCACATTTTAAGCCCACTAAATATATTTCATTTGTTCTACCAGTTTATTTAATGGGTTGGAGCAGCATCTCCGCTAATTGTCTGACAGCTGATCAAAGCAAAGAAATGCTGACCCCAGTACTGACCCCAACAAAATGGTAAATTGTGTTTTCACACTTCACATTACTGATTTAACAATCAAAGTGAGTGTTAGAGGTGCTGTTAGACTGATTTTGTTACCTCTGTACAGAGCCAGACTAGCCATTTTCCCGTTTCCAGTCTTTATGCTAATCTAGGCTAACCAGCTGCTAGCTATAGCACATTAACTGTAAAAACAAGAGAGTGGCACCAATCATCTTATCTAAAACTAGGAAAAATGGCAAATAAGAATATCTTTAAAAACTATTACAGTGGTCCCTCAGTTATCGTGGGGGTTACGTTCCAAAAATAGCCCTCAATAGGCAAAATCTGTTAAGTAGGATTTTTTTTTTTTTTTTTTTTTACAATTATTATATGTTTTAAGGCTGTAAAACCCCTCACCACACACGCTGTATATTTTCTCGCATTTCTCTCTTGTTTAAACACTCTCAAAGTTCAAACCTTTGTAGATTTATAAGATGTAAATATGGCAAGCTGAATGCATTCTGTACTGTACAGGAGACAAGACACGGAAGAGATTGATTGACAATGATCTACCGTCACTTAGCTAATCAGGATTTAGAACACAATGCGCATTCATACGCTGTTAAAAAAAAGTGTGCAAAATTGCACCAAAAAAAATCCGCAAAACAGGGAGGCCGCGATAGGTTGAACTGCGATATAGCGAGGGAACACTGTAAATGAATTACACCTGCTGTGTCTGACTGTGCTCTTTTGGGATGCATTCTTCTCCAAGGATGACATTCTGTAAAATGTTTAAGTGGGATTAGGAGCTAGGGGATACAAATTTAAATCCAAACACACACATGCAAACAAAACCCAAACACTGTCTTGAGCTTCCTGTTGGGATTGATTGCACGTCATGTGAGTGCATGCAGTGTGACGTTTAAACCTGTTAATTCATTTGAGGGATTAGGCTTACTTGCAGAGGGATATAAGGCATGTTCACTGGGCTATACATGGGACCAAGCGGAAGTTAGAGGTTGCTTTTGTCAGCCACTTGCCATCCAGCTACTGAACTCTCCTTGGAAGCACGGCAGATTATTCATAAGTAGCCTTAACAAAAAAATAAATAAATCACCTCTGAGGATTTACAGTGCAGTCAGTGTGTTACTTATGAGTTTATTGCCTAGTATGTGAGCATCAGATATTATGTGGCATTTTTTATCCATTATTCTATCACTGTAAATGTTGTTTTTTGGCAGACCTCCAGTGTACTCAGTGTGTTATCATTTCAATATATTGTAATATCTCTTTAAATGTTTCTATGATCTTCCCCCATAAATGTGTCTATTTATATATTGGATGTGTCTGTGTACATGGTAATGAGTTTATGGATGGTATGTGACCATAACAAACTCTTCTTCACAAATCATTAATTTGTTTCAGGACATTTTTTTACCGCACAAATGCTGAATAATCACCTTTTTCTGTTGTATATGACTGAAGATTGGTTATTTGGAAGTTTTCGACTGTCTGTAGAACAGCAAATTACTTATCAATAGAAAAGAGTGACGGCATTTTACACAAGTGTATGACATATTCACCTGTAATAAGCAGATTAATCAATAATTTAAAAATTCCTAGCATTGCAGCCATTTACCATGTATTGTATAGTATCCTTGTGATTTTCCTGTAATACCTCATTTTAGGCATACAGTAGGTATAAATGTACTATATTCTTCATTCATTCATCTAATAGCTACTGTTTCTCTATTACTGTGTTTTTCTGTAATTCTGACTCATATGTTTTATTGCATCTTTCCCAAACATTGCATCCAGTTCTGAGTGTGTGGGATTTTTTTTTTCTTCTTCCTCCATTATCTGTAGCCATCCTTTTAAAAGAAAAAAACCCCACTGGTTTCATGTCCACAAAGGTTCTCTGAAACCAAAGTGGAGCCTGAAAAGGAAAAGGGCAGGTGCGTGCACCAACAAAGGACACGCTGTGAGACATACCAAGCACACTGCGGTGGTAGGCTTTTTATTTACCAGCGGAGGCAGGGGGCGGGGTCACCGGCCAGTCATAGAGGGAGGGGCGGGGCTTGTGCTGCGCTCACACCTCGCCGGTGTCCATATATGGTTCGTGACGTCACGCGCCGGAGGTCCCATTCACATAAAACTGATCGGCCGGAATCCCCTTGGAGGACATGTAGGCTCAGACGCGCTCGGGACTCCTTGCTCGCCCGTACCCACCGCTCAGGAGGAACCCAGCCGACGTCTTTAGGCAATAAAAATAATAATTATATTTGTAATAATAACAATAATAATAAGAGCCCCGAGACGTCAGGATGAAGGTCTCCAGCATAGACGGCCGGCGTCTGAGGAAAATCATCAGGAAGGAGAGTGGGAGCTGCCTTATTGTGGATTGCCGACCTTATTTCTCATTCACGAACTCCAACATCAAAGGCTCCGTCAATGTCAACCTCAACTCCGTTGTGGTCCGAAGGTCCCGGGGAGGACCGGTGCCTCTGCAGTTCGTCATCCCGGATGAGAGAGCCCTGTTTCGGCTGCGGGAGGGGAGCGTGTCGGCCATCGTAGCTCTGGATGACCGGACGTCCCACTGGCAAAAGCTGAAAAAGGACAGTGTAGCACAAATAGTAATAAACACTCTGTCACATCTAGCCAGCGGGGCGAACATCTGTTTCCTGAAAGGTGAGAGCTTTGGGAGATTGAACAGTTTTAATCCAGAGAGGGAAACAATTAAGGGAGGCTGTCACTTAGTAGTTGTCTCAAGAATTGTCTGTGTCCACGCTTCAAAAACAGACTGTAGTAGAGCCAGCTTAGTATCATTTATTATTTTACATATCAGAAAACTTTTTATAAGAATGCCTTTTAACGAAACGGTCTTGCTTTTGGTTAAACTTTAATTGTAATAATTCAGTTCGTGTCTTAATACGTTATTAATATTGTGGGGTCTAAAGAAATTATTGTCCACTTCTGTCAGAGACCTCCTCGTCGGTCCCTGTTTTTTTCTCTCGATTATTTATTTTATTTTGAATTTCTGAACATATAGACCTATACATTTTTATTTACCTTAATAATCCACTATATTTATCTCATTATCCTTCTTTCCTGAGCTGAGAGCAGCCCACTTTTTTCTCTCACTTCTTGGAGTGATAAATGTCCTGCGTGCGTCAA
Source organism: Amniataba percoides (assembly GCA_037176925.1). Taxonomy (NCBI): domain Eukaryota; kingdom Metazoa; phylum Chordata; class Actinopteri; order Centrarchiformes; family Terapontidae; genus Amniataba; species Amniataba percoides. The sequence goes on from JBAJHX010000051.1 coordinate 8,611,151, forward strand.
CGGAGCGGATGAGTCAGTGCGCGAGAAGCGAAGGCAAATTGGTGGTGCAATGACTTTCATTGATAAAAAAAAAAAGAAAAAAGAATGAAAGAATGAAAGGCAGAAAAAAAATCAACCCCCTCCGAAGCATTTCTTTCATCCTAAGTAAATCCATCGGCGCTGCGGTAATGTGTTGAAACTCATCCATTTCCGTCTGTCACCTCTGCGTCCTCAGGATGTCGCCCTAAAAGGATTACCGGTCCTTCGACTGCGGGCTCCTGTAATTAATTACGCGCTTATAATCAGGTTATAAATGTTATAATCCGGCGCTGAGACTGTTTCATAAAGGCGGCTATTTCGCAAGATGTGTAGCTATGTGTTGTGGGGGGGCAGAGGTAGAATTATTCTAAGCTTATTTATGTGTTTTCCTCCCCCCCTCTCTCCCTCTCTCTCAGGAGGATACGAGAACTTCCACTCTCAATACCCTGAACTTTGCACTGAGGTGAAAACCATCGACCAGAGCGGAACTGAAACCGAGAAAAGAGCCAGCAGCCACAGCGAGAAGCTTTCTCACCACAAACCAGATTACGATCAGGTATGGAAACACCCTTCACAGCACACTACTTCCCTCTTTCCCACACAGGGGAACACATCCACTGCCAGTCTGTGTGGTTTTTTTTTATTTTCAATCTCATCCACATGCACATGCACACACACACACACACAAAAAAAACAACACACATCAGAGAGATTTATATTTGGCATCAAAACATTTTCTCAACATACAGATGATATTCTCTGACCTTCAATGCTCCCCTGCCACTCTTATATTTGGCTCACAAAAGGGGGCAGACAGCTCTGTGATGCCCAGCTGACATCGGGACACCTTGTGGAGAGAAACGGGCTTTGATCCCTGACCTTTTCCTCCATCTCCTCCACTGCCCAAACAGAAAATTTACACAGCTGATCCACACCTCAAAGAGCACACTATTGTGTCTGCGGATGACTTATTGTGGATTATTTCACTTCATCATTTACATAATAGGGGAAATCCATTGCACCCAGCTGCATGCGTTCGTTTGTGTGCGTTTTGTCTGCAGATGAACCTCATGTTCTGCTTTGCAGCACAGTGGGCTGACAGGTGTTTGCATGTTGTGGCTTGGATTATGGATGACAGATGTATCAAGATCTGGGGTCTGGTCTTATTAGGAGGCCGTAAAACTGCACTGTTTAATATTTTTTGGTCCTTATCTCTTTTTTTTGTGCCCCCCTGTGTCTCCCAGGGTAAACCCGTAGAGATCCTGCCTTTCCTCTACCTCGGTAGTGCCTACCACGCCTCCAGACAGGACTATCTCAGCGACCTTCACATCACGGCCTTGCTCAACGTGTCACGCAGGGACCTGCAGCCGGCCAAGGGCCACTACGACTACAAGTGGATCCCAGTGGAGGACAGCCACATGGCCGACATCAGCTCCCACTTCCAGGAGGCCATAGAGTTTATTGGTGAGTTGAAGGGGATGTTGTGCCTGCCTCTCCGGTTCATTGTGGTGCAGCTCTTGAACTCTATTCTCATTGTCAGGGGTTATACTCAGAGGTTTGTGTCTGAATCTGGCATTCAAGAAGTCACAACGGGATGTGGTTTTTCTGTACGTTGTTCTACTAAGGGACTGATTCACTTGGCTCAGTGCTAGAAATAGTTCAGCTACTGAAACTATATGGGAAGGGAAATAAATACCCCACCACTAAAATGGAGTCTCTTCCTGGAGTAACACCAAATTCCATGTATTTATAGTGCAACATCACCCCAAGGAGTTTGAAAATTACTCAGGCTGAGTGAGAAAGAGACACCTAAACATAGGTCTGTTTATTTCTGCATCTTCAAATAAGCCCCCTTTGTCGCCTCCTCTCACCTGCTGCCATTCTCAAATAGAGGGCTATAAGAAACCCAGCTGTAATCAGTTTAACTTGATCGCCTGCCTCCAATCCCCCACCAACATATCCAGCCAGCCTGCATTCATTCAGGATTTACTCACATCCCCCATCCCCTTCCGACCTCTCTTCCTCCCTCCCTCCCTCCCCGTCTTAACTTGAAAAAGACGCTCCCATGCCGTCATCGCCTCCCAGGCCTAATCTCGATGGCTTACTCGGCCGGGTGTGGCCAGTCAGTATGACAACTGGGTGAGCTGTCCATGTTTAGTAATGGCTGGGGAGGAGGAGGGTGGGGGGGGGACTGACACACACACACAAACACATACACACTCAAACCCAGTTCATGGTGGTTGCGTGGAGAATAAAAGCTAGCTTACTGACACACAGTGAGAAAGCACAGTTGCTGGTTACGTGCAGGTGGGACTCATTGACAGACCTGAGGGTAGCAGCAGGTACACTAATGTGTTAAAGAGGAAGAGAAAGCGCGTGGGAGAGGAGAGGGGTGCTGGATAATCGTAGCAGCAGTAAAAGATGTACACAATGTGCTGGTGGCTATTTATAGCCAGGTATAACCAAGGACAAAGCTCACCCACTAGCAGCTTGGCTGACCGGTACTGGGTGGCTGCTATTAGGCATTGTTCAGGGATGCAGCCTAGGTTTAGGGTGTCTTTGTGTAAACTCGCCCATTATTACATAAGCCCAAAAGTTGTTCCGAGGGCAGGTTTAGCCTACATTCGGAGAAGGCCTCCAAATTCATCAGCTGTGCCAAGTGATTAGAACAGCACTGCGCACAAATCCTCACCAGGCTGCAGCTGGGCCTCTGAACAACAATCAATCACCAATCAGAAGCCCATCCGGTGACCGATGTACAGTCAGGGAAGAGGTAATAAATATTACTGAGGATGAAATCAGCTGCTGAAGCGTGTCACGACATATCCAGCCAATGCATCACTTGAGGATGGTCATTAAAGCTCACACTGTTGTTGTCAGCCCCCCTCCTGTTGCATCCTCCACTCCAGATGGGAGGTTCATGATTCATTCTTGCGGTTTATTGAGGATCAGAGGAGTCCGAAGTCATAGTTGCATCCACTCTGCAGTCTCCTTTAGAAACCAGACACAAGTGGCCCTCAGCGTTTCTATTTAATAGAAAGAGAGAGGCATATGTGGAGGTGTCTGTAGGTAGATCAAACTCTTAATGAGACAGAACAGAAAAGGAGACGTGTAGGTGTTTCCAACAGTTCTAAGAATTAACTGAATCTTGAAATGTGTCATGAGCGACACTTATGCAGATGACAAAAAGTAGATTTTTTTTTTTCGTGTGGGCGAATCTAAACACACAGCTAAGTGTGTAGGAGTGTGGTAGCTCTAAATTAGAACACATATCTCTGTGCCACATTGAACTCTGCAGCAGCACCCAGCTCCCCCACAGCAGTGTAGGAGAGAAAAACTCTCATTTACAGCTGCGCTGTGACTCAGACAAGCCCAACAAAGTGTCTGGTGTGTGTACACAACTGAAAATAGTATAGGATGGTGTGTACATTTTTGTACCCCTACATGAGATGTACTGTTGAGGTTAATGTTCATGGAAATATCCTGCTTCTGTGGTGTGTGTGTGTGCAAGAGAGAGAAAGAAAGTGGATGGATATGCAGGAAAGTGTTTGCATTAATAAGTGAGTGGGAGTGAGGAGTAGGCAATAATTACACAGTTAAAATGTGATTTTTTATTTGTTATTGTTCACTGCCAAAAAGTCCCTGTTGATTCATTGTAACCTCTCCACCGCCTAACTTGACTTATTACTTACTATATATCAATTACAGATACACACAAACCAAATGAAAAAATAAAGCCTGACAAAACACCATGGTCTAAATTATATGAAAATAATTAAATTAATCCAGTGTTCTGGATTCTGTATACCAGTTTTGCTGATGAAATAAAGAAAAACTGTGCCCCCATCTCACCACACATCATTAACGTTAGCTTATCCTCTTCTCCTCCTCCCAGATCACGTGAAGCAATCAGGGGGAAAGGTCCTGGTCCACTGCGAAGCAGGCATCTCCCGCTCGCCTACCATCTGCATGGCCTACATCATGAGGACTCAGCAGCTGCGGCTGGATGCAGCCTTCGACATCATCAAGCAGCGCCGGGCAGTCATCTCACCCAACTTCAGTTTCATGGGTCAGCTGCTGCAGTTTGAGTCAGAGGTCCTCTCCACAGCCCCGGCTCATGCTGCCTCACCTGAACCAGCCACACCCTGCGCCCCGGAGTCCGCTTCCTTTTTTGCCAACGACTTTGCCACCACCTTCAACACCAAAAACTTTGAGCCATCTGTGTTCACCCTCCCTACCTCTTGCCTGCAGTCCCCGGTCCACCACCAGTTCAAACTGAGCCCAATAACTGCACTGCCTTAAAATGAACTGTGACTGCTTGTAGTCTTACTTGAAAAGAATAAAGATTAATGCTCTCTGTGTGCCTGTTGTTGAAACCATCAGAGCAGACAGACTGAAGACCAGGAACAGAAACAGAGACGAGTCAAGATATTAGTATTGAGTGCATGAGGCCTATGACATCTACGGGCACCCACGCTGTTTTCCTGTCTTCTGAACTGCAGTGATGATACGACACAGCACAGTGATAAACTGCAATATACATGCCTTAGGTTGATATTGTGATTTATTTGCCTATTCACAAATACAGTCAGGCATTTAAACTTAATTTATTTGAAAATTACAGTCTGTCTGATTTTTTTTCCAATAATGTGGATGTTAATGTGTGTTTAATAAATGTTTTCACCACAGAAATGAAGTTGCTGTCATGTAGTCATTGTGTTTGTACTTCAGAATCAGAATCACTTTTATTTGCCAAGTATGTGAGCACATACAAGGAATTTGACTCCGGTATTTTACACTACCCTCTTGTACTAGACAAATAGAAAATTAAATAAATAAACATAAATTATATAACAAGAAAATATAAAAAATACTAATATAACTTTAACAATTAACAAATTAACATTAACATAGCGTAACATAACATAACTTAACATAACATAACATAACATAAAATAAAATAACTTAGTTTAAAGTGATCAATGGAAATAGTGCGTTTCTGGAGCTTATGTACATGATATACAGATATAGATAGTTTATATTTACACAGTATATACAGTTGACAGATTTCTGACTAAAAAGTCAAATGGGTTTGCAAGTGGACTTTTTCCAGATGAGCTACTGCAGGTCAGGTCCTGCAATCAGCAGGAGAGAGGAATTAACAATAAGGTCAACAATAAGGCCTTGCATTGAGAAAATAAACTCTGACAGGACATTAAAACAGCAGAGGGGGCAACAGTGACACCTGCAGTGACTGGGCTGGTCTTGATGAGCAGGTTTAGATGAGCAGCAATGCTTACATTCACATAAATAAACAGACCACATCTGCCCATATGCGTGGTCATTAAGTTAGTGTGCAACCTGAGCAAGCTATGAATGAAAATGTGCATGTTGTATGTAGATTTTGGGAAGGAGGCCGCAGGAAAAGAAGATATGTGGACATTCCCAAGTGGGGCTAAGAGACGTTGTGCTTTCTACAGACAGAATAAAGATTTTCGTCTGGTGATTATTAACAAACAGCCGCCTTTAGCGATAATCTAGCATGGTTATATCTTCTTCCCACCACGTCCACCGTGCCGCCGACACATTTCTGTCTTTGGCGCCTAGAAGACAGGCAACCAGACTATACCAACTGTGCCCATAGGAATGTTTCCAGATGGCAAAGGTACCAAACTTGTTGTTTACGTGCAAACATGCTGCAGCCAACGACAGAACTCTACGTTTTGAAATTTAGAGAAATCTCCACCTTAAATTTCGTCTAGTATTTCGCTACCACGCACATATTATAATACATGTTTATTTTACCACCCCTGTTTTTACGAAATGGTATGTTCCATTGTATCCCGCCCCCGCCGCCATTTTCTATGTTATTCTCTTTTGCCTCACAGGATTTCAAAGAATCTGAATGCATCAATTTCTACTATTTTGTTAAGTTTGGGTTACTGAATTCCCGTCTTCTCCAGTTTGGTGGAGGGGGTGGGGGAGCGTATCTCCAGATTGAACCGAGGAAACGCCCTGATAGTTAGCCATGTACATCAAACAGGTAAGCTACCCGGCCTAACGTTAATCAGCCCCGTGCTACGTTAGTGCTCTTAATTATTGTGCTCATTATAACAATATTTAGCACACAAGCTGACTTTAATTAAAACAATTGATCCAAATAACCCCCAACACTGCTATAAGTGAAAAAGACGGCTGCCTGGACTTAAGCTGAATTGAATAGCCCGTCCCCTTCACCGAGATGCTAAGCTAAATGCTACGTGAAGCGAGGTTAGCCCGCTTTTCTCAATGTTGCACAGCACCACATTGAATTCTGCTTCATTGCATGTGAATACGAGCTTTGATAGCTCTGACTTAACGTGTCTCATAATTGCATCCCTGGTGGCCCTCATATGTGTATGAAAAGAGGTCGACAGTCCACAGCCCCCCCGCATTTAATGAATCGCACAGGCTGTGCAAGTTTAATCTAACTTGCGTAGCAGGATATTAATGAGTAGTTCCTGGCTTACCACTGGGTGCCATTTGCACAGTCTTTGCATTATGTGGTCAGTGTTTTCCTGAACTTGAAGTTGTTGTGTTAGGATGCGCGTGCTCACAGTGGTCTCTTGTGCAGGTTATCATCCAGGGGTTCAGAAGTTACAGGGACCAAACTGTGGTAGATCCCTTCAGTCCAAAACACAATGTCATCGGTGAGTATGTGCTCACATTAACCTTTCACCAATTTTCAATACAATGTGTACGTGGATGTGAGGGGATTGACTTTGAAAGCTGAACTTGACAGAATAAAGTTGTCATACCAAAGTCTTGTGTTGTTCTTGGCTGAGACTGAATGTGACCATGTCCTCACGTTGTGTTTCCATTTTCTGTCACAGTGGGACGAAATGGGTCAGGAAAAAGTAATTTTTTCTACGGTATGTGCAATCCTTAGTAAATTTTACCACCCAGCACTTACATTTTATTTAATTATTTGCCTTTCTGACACTGTTTTTTCTCTGTTTTCTCAGCCATCCAGTTTGTGCTCAGTGATGAGTTCAGTCACCTGCGACCTGAACAGCGTCTGGCCCTGCTCCATGTAAGTACAGTCAAATGTCAGGGACACGACAGATCTCAGCTGTTGTTTTGAAATAACTGTCTGACTAAGTGGCTGGGTAGAAACTTCTTTATGTGCTTATGTTGACAAATGTTTGCGTAACGTCTCAATAACTGGCTGATTACATAAGTCCTAATAGGATTATATGCTTTTCTGTTGAAATACAAAGTTTGTATTATGGAACTGAAACACAATGGGAAACATTATTAAGGAATGTTAACACTTAATTATTTTGTGAAATATGTTTTTCCCCTGTCACTATAGGAGGGAACTGGTCCTCGTGTCATTTCGGCTTTTGTGGAGATTATATTTGACAACTCTGACAACCGACTGCCGGTAGGAATGGCAAACATTTCATATTGATCCGAAAACTGAAATAGCAGTAAGTGAAGCTAAATGTGTAAAACAGCAAACAGTTTGCGCCCAGGCTACCAGTGGAAGTGGTACAAAGTCATCACTGTTTTGTTGTTCAGTTCATATTGAACTATCTCCATAAATTGCTGACGGCTGCTGTGACCACTGTAGTTACACTGCCTCCAGAACACAAAGTGCTTATTACTGTGATGATGAAGGCTGGATCTTTGCACCACTCTAACAATCCAAAGATTGTCTTGAACTGGGTGAGAAACTGTAATCATGCAGCCTGATAGTACTGTGACATAACCAGACAATTCTGCTGTGTGTGTGTGCATGTGTGTGATTCTCCTCTTGACCAGTGATAAATGTCTTTCCCTTCAGATTGACAAAGAGGAAGTCTCCCTTCGTCGCGTCATTGGCGCAAAGAAAGACCAGTACTTCTTAGACAAGAAGATGGTGACGTAAGTATTGCTGTGGATTGACCGTCCATGTAATCACAGAAAATAACACTGTGAAATCGCGTAATCACTTCTTTGATGGTGTCTGTGATTGTTGCAGTAAGAATGATGTCATGAACCTTCTGGAGAGCGCCGGCTTCTCCCGCAGTAACCCCTACTACATCGTCAAGCAGGGAAAGGTGAGAAAGGAGTGGGTGCCAACCTCACACTTGTTTAACACGTAATAGTTTATTTTTCAGTGTTATGTAATACATTGAAGTATTTAAGAAGGACTGTAAAAAGAGTGCCTCCTGTCCTTAGCTGGGTGTCTTGGCCTGTCATTTTAAAATCACATCCTGTAGATTATCAACTGATATTAAGGATTAGTGTTAATTCACAAAGGCACATCAGATCGATTGATTTGAATGTTTCCTGCAGATCAACCAAATGGCCACAGCACCAGACTCCCAGCGCCTGAAGCTGCTGAGAGAGGTGGCAGGGACACGGGTGTATGATGAGCGCAAAGAAGAGAGCATTTCTCTCATGAAGGAGACAGGTAAAAACTCACTATTTCATAGACTTACATGAATCCCTCTTGTTCATGTTTATGGGATTCAGTCACAAGGTCATGTCATATTTCAACGAGCTGTCTTGCGTAACGATCCATTACCATTAAATTATCACTTTTCCCCAGAAATAAACAGCATGAAGTTGTTTTTATATTTTTTTTAAAAACCAGCCTGATGTTTGTGTCCCTTAGAGGGTAAGCGAGAGAAGATCAATGAGCTGTTGAAATACATTGAGGAGCGTCTGCACACCCTGGAGGATGAGAAGGAGGAGCTGGCTCAGTACCAAAAGTGGGACAAGATGAGAAGAGCCCTGGAGTACACCATCTACAACCAGGAGCTGAATGAAACCCGCGCCAAACTGGATGAGGTAACAAACCCAAGTTATAAAAGACTGAAAATGATGGACTTTCCTATTAACATGCTTTGGAGTCAGGATGGCTCAGAGTATTATATTTTAATTTGACTATGACTAGTTGAGCAGCATTTCTTTTATGGCAGATGAATGGCCATTCAAAATGTCACTGCCAGAAAAATGGGTGATCTGTGTTAAAATACAAATGAATGCAAGAATAGACTGGTCACTGTGCCCTAAGCACCAAAAGGTTTGTTTCATCCTCATTTTATTAAAGCTTCAGTACCAAACCTGCATTTTGTGTGTGTGTGTGTGTGTGTGTGTTTTTTTTTAAAGCTGTCCAGCAAGAGAGAGACCTGTGGAGACAAATCCAGACAGCTGCGTGATGCTCAGCAAGATGCCCGAGACAAAGTAGAGGTAAAGAATCCTACCTTGCACTATAAATATTAATATATAACATGTTCAGCTTCATTATGTCCTTGATTTGTATCTTCTACATTTAGAGATGTACATGCAAAAAAGACACACAATCCATTTAACGTATAACAGAACATTTCTAGTATCAAACTCTCCTGACAATATGTGGCCTTGGTAAATAAATTCATAGTTGATTAATCACTGAAGAGGAAGTAAGTTGTCGTGTTTATACTCCTTTGACTTTAATGTCACAGCTCGTTTCTTTATTTTGGTTCCCTTCCTGTAGGAGACAGAGCGTGTTGTGAGAGAGCTGAAGTCCAAGATCTCGGCCATGAAGGAGGAAAGAGAGCAGCTATCGGCCGAACGCCAGGAGCAGATCAAGCAGAGGACCAAGCTCGAGCTGAAGGCCAAGGACCTGCAGGACGAGCTGGCAGGCAACAGCGAACAGAGGGTACGGAAGCCTCCCATCTGCGTCACTCTGCACACGTGATGCTGCACCAGTTACACTCTTCCTCACTCCTTCCCCATGCACCATCAGTGTGTGTAGGGAGAGCGGGAAGTTTCTCTCGTCAGCTGCTCGATTTTTCACTGTTATTAGTTTGAAAGAGGGATAATTGTGCTCAAGTACTTTACTTTTAAAGAACACAGATGTTTTGTGACCCATGCAATTCAGTTGATTGCTGTGGATTTTTTCCCCGTCAATTTGCATATATAAAATGTTTAAAAATGGCAAGTGGAATATCCAAAAAATATTAGATTTCTTAAAACTGTTTATTTTGTCTGACCAGCAGTAACAAAAACAAAAAAAAGTTAATCAAAAAATGGTGAGAAAAGCATCAGTTTTTGAAAACTGGCACTATTTAATAAATACTGAACAAAATAATTTCCTTTGAATTTTCATCTAACTAACTCACTGTTTTATTCTCAGTTGACTATTTTAGTTCTGAGTCTTTCAATAGAACGTTTGCTGGTCCAATAATGAGCTGAATTGAGAACCAAAACAGAGGAAGCACCAGCCTGTGTATCCGACTCTTTGCCATCAGCTCTGCTATACATCATTCCTGGCACTGGGTTGTGTGCACAGAGTTGGCATAGATTGCTCTCCATATGCCCTTATGTGCAGTGTGTGTTTGTGTGCACGTGTTGGTATGAAGGCGGCAATCATACATAACGGTTTTATTGGCTCAGTCTGTGTGTGAACCACGATGGCTCCCAGGCAGCCTGCTGGCTGTTGGTTGGATTAAGCCCACCTGGCTACGGCTGGCAGCGCATCAGCCAAAAGTTATTGGAGCAAAATGAAAAGCCAGGGTAGCAGCACTGCGTCACGAACTGCCGGTGCTTCTGATTTGAGCTGGCCTCAAATTGGGCAGGAATCTGGAAGTTTTCATACCTGTGGGATGACAAACCCATCATCAACGCACAAACAGAAAAATTAATGTCCGTCTGTATGTTCATTGTTGGCGAGATCAGGGGAAAACTAATATCCCAAGTTAAGATGGAGGAGAAATGTTTGTGTGTGTTTGTGTGTTAAATCACAGAAAGCACACATACTTCAGAATAGGTTTTGCTGTAGACATTTATTATTACTTACCCCCTGCGTGACCTTTGTTCTCAGAAACACAACCTGTTATTACTTTTTGAGTGTCACATGTGTTCAGAGTTTGTTGCAGTTTCCTGGTAGTGTCCTCATTCTTTCAGTTGTGATGATGGTTTACAAGCAGCAACACTTGTAGTGATGGGAATTGTGAATTTTGTTGCAATTAGCGTTTACTTTAGTAAATGCATTGTCATTTCTAATAGATTAAAAAGATCATCACAGAAGGTGCATACAGTTTTAGAGTCTGCCTTTGTCTTTAAAGCTGCACATAAGTGACCCTCAGACTCTACATTGTGTGTGTGTGTGTGTGTGTGTGTGTGTGTGTGTGTTCGCTTCATTCATATCTATCCTTCATTATATAATACAAACAGTTTTTGGCATCTGGTCTCAACTGTTTTGACTAAGAGTAGGGAATTATATGGCTTCAAACCTGCTGCATAGAATTTAATTTGTTGCTATTTGCTATTCCAGTAATTTTGTTCAACATCATTTGTAGTTGTAATGTTTAAGTTTCTGTTGGAAAGTACTTTAGGTGTCACAAACAAATGCACTGAATCGATGTGTGTATAAACTATGTTAATGAAAGTTTGCACTTTAAAACTTAAAATCATCCTCCCACCATGTTTTTTGTTTTTTTTTTTTAATAAGGGCTTATCGACTTTTCCCTGTTCAAGTTTCTCTTCTTCCCTTCCTCATCTCAAAGTTCTACATGTTGAAGATTTGCTGTAAAATGAGCCATTCTTGCTCTTCCAGAAACGTCTGCTGAAGGAGCGCCAGAAGCTGTTGGAGAAAATTGAGGAGAAGCAAAAAGAGCTGCAGGAGACTGAACCCAAATTCAACATGGTGAAGGAAAAAGAGGAGCGGGGCATATCCAGGTAGGGATGACTCATTCTCCGCTACGGTCCCTCGAGCAGCTGGTGACCAGGCATAACACAATGAGTCAGTCATTTCACTTTGAATACATTTTGATCGCGGTAGATCTAGAGGCGAATGTGCATGAGAGATTTGTCGGGTTTTTCTAGTAGTTAGTTTAATAGTTTGATGCAGGTGTGCTACAAACATTGGTAGTTGTACATTGCAGGGAGCTGACCCTGAGAAGATTTTTTTCAACACTTTTTTAAAGTCCATTTGAAGAACACAAATAAATCACACCTATACCTACTTTCAAAAATCTGCTGCCCTCGTACACTATGAAAGTAACCAGCACATTGAAAGAGAAATAAGGGATTATAAGTAATTAACCACATTTAGTTTAAAACACCTTTTTAACTCTCTTTTTAACGTCTCCTCCCAGACTGGCCCAGGCTACACAGGAGAGGACAGATTTGTACGCCAAGCAGGGCCGTGGCAGCCAGTTCACCTCCAAGGAGGAGAGGGACAAGTGGATTAAGAAGGAGCTGAAGTCTCTGGACCAGGCCATCAATGATAAAAAGAGGCAGATTGCAGCCATCCACAAAGATCTGGAGGACACTGAGACCAACAAGGAGAAGAACCTCGAGCAGTACAATGTAAGACAACTTAACACTGTTCCTGAATCTGTTTTTCTGACCCTTTCAGGATGATGATGATCTTAAACTTTTTAAGAATGGTAGCTGTGGTGGAATAATCACAAACCTTGTGGGCATCTTATTTTAAAGGACCATTTAAATGTTACTGCATGATGTATTTGGCATGCAATTTATCTTAAGAATTCCTGCCATTTTAATCCAAGACCTTAACGATAGAGTGTATCTGACCCACTTTCTACTTGTCTCCTTAGAAACTTGATCAAGATCTAAATGAGGTCAAGACCCGCGTTGAGGAACTGGACAAAAAGTATTATGAGGTGAAGAACAAGAAAGATGAGCTGCAGAGCGAAAGAAAGTAAGGACCTTCTCTTCAACCTCATCTCTCTGCCTTCATTTTATGTAAAGTTTTGTGTTTGTTTATGCTCAAGAATTTTATTTTTCTGGTTTGTAGTTTCACAGCATACATCACTTGATTTCCATCCTAACGCATCTTCATACGAGTCATGTCTGCATCTTGTGTAAAACTGACATATTCCTCACCCTCCCTTTAAGCCAATATGCCTTTTCCACTTGGCAACCTTTAGTTACATACCAGAGTATTGTCTGCTGTGAATGTCAGTGGGCCTTTTCTGTCAACTTAAACAACGAAGTTTATTTATATAACAGAGGATGATGCCTCATGCCTCTGCTGCCAGACTCCTTTTTCCTCCTGAAAGGTCCGCAGGGTGGATGAATTGTGTCGTGGGTTTGTCGCAAAACATGTAGTCAAACAGCTGCTTCTTTGTCTCTTAAAACACAACAAATACAGTATTTCCATTGACGTCTCTCCTGCTATTAACTGAGATGAAAAACGCTAGGTGAAATGTGTTTTAAAAAAGACGTTTTAGTGTTTCATTAAATTCAGTAATAGGCGCTCATTGCTTTACCAAATGAAACACATTTCATGAATATGTTTGTGTTTATCGGATATCAAATCCACCATCCTCCAGTCCACTGTGATCATTGTTCAGGTGTACTGGGTGAAAAGGCAGCATAATGACAGCTTTGATAGAAGGAATACATCAAGCAAATCCCACAGCTGCAAGCTGTTAGTGATGTATGATCTGCAGATATGAATAAATGATATAAAAATACTCTAATGGAACTGGGAGGGAGACTTGTTTTGGAAGGTCTATTGTTTTATTGTTATGTAACTGAAATTAAGCAAATTTATGTTTCACTTGAGGAAAATAGAAAATGGTCTCAATCTGGGAAAAACAAATCCAAAGGATTTTAAGATAATGTGAAAAACAAGTGCATTAATACTTCAGCATTGTGTTAAAGTTCATGTTTTTCTCATTTTTAAGAACATTAAAAAAAACCTTATAAGATTTTGTATTTATTCATAAATTATTTACATATAAAAGTATGAAACCATGTTATTATAGTATCCTAATTTTGGGGACGTCTTCTTTTTATCATTGACCGTCTTCCCTTTCTATCATGGATGCACTTTGGTTTTCGGTCTTTGTGGTGACATAAGTGTAACAGTGTGTGATTGTCTGTGCCTCTCCAGCTACCTGTGGCGTGAGGAGAACGCAGAGCAGCAGGCCCTGGCAGCCAAACGAGAGGACCTGGAGAAGAAACAGCAGCTCCTTCGAGCAGCCACCGGCAAGGTTCGTGTCACTGTACACGACTGCGTAATTACTGACTTTCATAACGCAGCTACGGGATACCTAATACTGCCGTCTGGACACAAGTGCAAGATTTGTGTGTGTGTGTGTGTTTGTGTGTGAAAGAGCAGCGGAAATGGAAATTCCTTTTCAGCTGACTGAAATTGATTTATTTATCATACCACACTAATCCTTTTACTTGCACATGCACACACACGCGCACACTTTACCTCCCTTTCTTTCAGGATAAGTGAGAAGTAGACCTGCCATGCCACACAACTATTAAACCCTCACACATGCACTTACTTGCTGAAGTGCTGCGAGAGAGAAAACGGGCAAGTGAAGATAAATCAAATCCCATGTGGAAAAAGTGCCTCTCTCTCTCTAAATGAGCCCACCTGAATCCTGCAAAGGACTCACTTTGTGACTCAGCCAGTTGTCAGGATAGGTATATCAAATGGAATCATTCATCTGCCTCGCTACTGGCACCTTATCACAGCTCACGAAATTTACATATGACTCACTCCTCTCTGCCCCATCCAGTAACTGCCAGTCGTTTCTTCTGGGCAGATACATCAATCAAATATCACTTCTGAATAACGTCTGCTGAGATGAAAGGAGGCTGTTTGCGGCTTCATGGACAAATGTCCTGCATTTATTTTTCTTTCATGAGTCCCTTCTGACTCATCCCGTCTCTGGCCTTTGATGGACTCCATCTATCCTCTCTCACATTTTATATTTATAGTTTACGGTTGATAGTGGTGCACAAAATTGATGAAATGCAAAATTATGTTTCTGTTTTTGTCAGTACCACACCAGAGAGGCTTCAGTATACTAAGTGGAAGCACATAGACATGTTTTTTTAATGTGATCTTCTTCAGCACACAGTACAGATTTTTCATACCTCAAGAAATCCCAGGAAAAAAAAAAACAATAGTTATTTATATTAATAAGGATTTACTATGGTTTTTAGGTTTGTAGTTTTTTTCCATTCATGTTCTTATTTTTATATAACTACATTATTATTTCTCAATCTTGAGTGTTTAAATGACAATACAAGAATCAGTATTTTGTTTATTTTCATAAGTGAGACTCATTCTTCCTCTTGTGATCCACCAGGCTATTCTGAACGGCATTGACAGCATCAACAAAGTCCTTGAACATTTCCGCCGTAAGGGCATCAACCAGCACGTCATCAATGGTTACCACGGCATTGTCATGAATAACTTTGAATGTGAGCCCGCATTTTACACGTGCGTCGAGGTGACTGCTGGTACCAGGTGAGAGCTGCCTTTAACATTTTTCAGCTTGCTCGTTGTGTTATTTTCAGTGAAAATTAAAAAAACAAACATTTGTGATGGGTACACATACACATAGTCTGACTTTAAAACAACAACTGCTCCACTTCATGCATGCTAATCGAAATGCATCTTGTGGATACATAGAGCAAGTATTCAGTGTGCTAGACATTTTGTGTGGTGTTAAATTGTTCCTTTCTCTGAATCAGTATACCAGATTCCTTGGGGCTTCTTCTTATTTTCATAACTCATTTTAAATTTTAATAACAAAATTTTTGCTCCATTTATACTCATAGGAACAGATGTTGTATGTAATATTTCTTCATTGAATGTTTTCACATATTTTCATGTATTTACAGACACAGCCTTGGGCGTGGCTTACTCACGTACTCATATGTCTACATATCTACATTTTTCTCTTTTTCCTTGTTGTTGCTGTATGTCTGCTTACGAGTTCTCATGTTTTTCAGACTCTTCTACCACATTGTGGAGACTGATGAGGTCAGCACCAAAATACTTATGGAGTTCAACAAAATGAACCTGCCAGGAGAAGTCACATTCCTGCCTCTGAGTAAGCTGGACGTCAGGGACACCGCCTACCCGGAGACCAACGTAAGGAACATACCATTCATAAATCACATCTAGCATTTTAGTATGTACCAAATTAATACCCTGAAAAGAAACATGACACAACAAAGTCAGTAGTTGACATAAAAGAAACTGTAATCATGAATGTTGAAATATCCATGAGGCCTCAAAGAGCCTCCACTTACACCAAATTTAATCCCCACTCTACAGCATATTTTGACATGTGTTTTGTTTGCTGCTTTGTTTATTTGAACATGCTTTTGCCCCTTAAGGATGCTATCCCCATGATCAGCAAACTGCGCTACAGTGCCAATTTTGACAAGGCCTTCAAGCACGTGTTTGGGAAGACCCTGATTTGTCGCAGCATGGAGGTTTCCACCCAGTTGGCTAGAGCTTTCACTATGGATTGTATAACTCTGGAAGGTAAGCTGACTGGTGATACACAATGCAGTACTGTATACTGGATTTCACAGGGCCATAAAAAGAAGGTAGCAGCTCTCATGAAAAAATCAGATACAGATACAATCTGTATCTACAGATACTCTGAATTTGAAGGACTTAAGGACTGTATGTTCTTGTAGAGTTTTCATGTTGCATTTGTTACATAAAGACTACATGTTATTGTAATGTATTACCAATTCTGCAGAAGGCTTGAATGCAGTATATTTTGTTGTGACCTCCCAGGTGACCAGGTGAGCCACCGTGGAGCTCTGACAGGGGGATACTACGATACCAGAAAGTCTCGTCTGGAGCTGCAGAAAGACATGAGGAAGGCTGAGGAGGAGCTGGGCGAGCTGGAGGCCAAGCTCAATGAGAACCTGCGTAGGAACATTGAACATATCCTTTCTATCAAAACCTACACTGGAACACACAAACATTCGCTCTCCCCTAGGAGGCCAGAACACGTCATTCAAATACATTTCAGTGTGAGTTTTGAAGAGTTTTAAAAGGTGCCTGTGTCGCTCTCTGTGCTGAGGGGGAAAAAAAGCTTACCCAAATTATCAATTCATCACAGAGACACGTTTCCTTTCCTCCACATTGAGATATTGATATGTGAAGTGTGTTGACTGACATGAATACCAAATAGTTATTATGCTAGTGTTCATCTCTACAGAGAGGAGCTGATGCCTCTTTTCCAAATATTATTATGATATTTCTAAACACTGGATACAGTAAAGAAGGGGCCTTTTTCAACGTCTAGGAACAGTTCCAGCAGATATTTGAGTGTCAGTTCTCATAAAATGACATATTTACATATATTTTAAGGACAGCAGGCAGTGCAACACAAGCTTTAGCTAGCTGGTGTGTGGAGGATACTGAAATATAACTACAGGTGTGATAAACTGTAGGCACTCGTGCTATTGGCGTTTCTGCACCTGGCCACGGAGAAATGTGTGAGGACGCATCATAATCACACGCAATCTTATATATATTTTTTTATCGTGTGTTGGTAATATGACAGAAAATATAATTCCAAGAAAAGACAACCTTAAAACTGTCATCTCGTTTTGATAAGGAAATATTGCAATCAGTGTGCCACCGTGTCGTGTATGGGACCATCCTTCTGTCAAGGACCTCTGTTAAAAGGTATTTTGAGCATTGCCCTCACTCAATTACAGCCTGCTGTCAAATAGCTGAGCCCTGTATTTTAAAGGGAGATTAAATCCATCTGGGTTATGTAGCTACATCAGCCAGCGGGAGGCTGACTCGGAAGTAACCAGAGGGTCTAAGCGGGTCAAGAAGGATTATGTCTGTTAGGTCATATCGGGCAGAGCCGTGACTCATGGCTGGACAGCCCATGAAGGCAAAACAGGCGGATCAGAGAGGATTTGTGTCTGCGTGTTTGTTTTGTTTATGGATATGGTCACTTCCGCCCAGGTACGATTATCTGCGTGTTTGCACACCTGTGTGATTGTGTGCTGCTTCTCACTCACAGTCCGTGCCGTGTATGCGGGTTAATGTGAGCACCTGGCGATTGCATACGTTTGTGAGTAGGCAGGGGAAACGGATGACTGAGTTGATGACATGGCGCTTGTCCTTCACTCCTGCAGCGATGAGTCAGAGAACAGATCAATTATTTAAACACCTCTTGTTGTTCACACTCCACCTCTGCCCTGTCGATAAACATGAGATTACGCCAATGCCCCTCATCCATCCCCTCTGTTTTTAAGGAAGGACTGAGGTCATCAGTAAATGCAGTTCCGCTGTGACTGCTCAGCTGGTTATGTGAAATGCACCTCATTCATATTTTATTCATAAGATTAGTGCTCATAACAAAGATTTATAGAGGTTTCCATTTTAAAAAAATAATTCAAGCAGTATGTGACTTGATCTCAGCTGTTTCTATTGAAGAAAAGTATGGGACAGTCTTACTTTCTCCATCTGCTGAGGGCAGTGTGCAGGGCGGTCCTCTGACATTCAGCAGCCCTTTTAAATCAGAAGATTGATTTGCTTCAGTTTATTGAGTCCCATTAAGCCTCAAAGGCCCAGAGGAGTGTCGGAGTCCTGGTAGATCAATAAGCCTGTCTGTTAAATTTGCTTAATGATGAGTACGTGCAGCCCTCCACAATCCTCTGCCTTGATATCCACGATGACACAGTCTTCTCTTCCCTTTCATTTTTGAAACATTCAGAGAAGCACGAAAAAGACAACAAGCTGTCCTGTGACTTTTGATTTATTAAGAAGAGCAGCCTGAACATATTGTCTGTGTATAATGCTACACTACTTGCATAAATTAAATGCAATGTGCACTCACACTACTTGGCAGTAAAAGAGAGTAGAACAGTCATGAACAGAATGAGTGACATGAAGTTGGAAAACTATCAGAAGAGACTGGTTAGTCTTTGCTTACACTTCCTTAATCGCTTCCTGTACGCATCAACAATGAGATCGACCAGCTGATGAACCAGATGCAGCAGATTGAGACACAACAGAGGAAGTTTAAGGCCTCCAGAGACAGTATTCTGTCAGAGATGAAGATGCTGAAGGAGAAGAGGCAGCAGTCAGAGAAGACCTTCATGCCCAAGGTGATCTCATACTGATGCTGTCACAGCTTTGATAATCAAAGCTTGCACAGAAGCTCACGACCGGGGCTCAGCCTCTTCACAGCCCACCGTCTGTGCTGTCCACCAATATCTGACGCTTTCTTCTTCCTCTCCAGCAACGCAGTCTCCAAAGTCTGGAGGCCAGCCTTCATGCCATGGAGTCCACCAGGGAGTCGCTGAAGGCCGAGCTGGGTACAGATCTGCTTTCTCAGCTCAGTCTGGAGGACCAGAGGCGCGTTGATGACCTCAACGACGAGATCCGTCAGCTCCAGCAGGTCAGCAGGAGGCGTATGATTTGCGTCTGTTTTTACAGGCAGCAGGCGCACGTAGATCCGTGACACAGTGTGTGACACAGTTTGAAATCCCTGGTGTGGATCTCTGTTAAGTTCATTATGGAATAAGAAAATGTTTTGCTGTGAGTGACTGCTCACAGAACTCTGCAAACCATCCATTTGAAACCGCCTCAAAAGTAGGATTTGTCTTTTGGACTCACCTGCTGCTTTCACATGCAGCTTATATTATTCAATACTTACAAATAAACTTCAAAATATTTATTATTATCCATTGAACATTTACAGTACAAATCCTCTTGTCCACATATTGGTAAAATGGAATTATTAATCTTGTATGAAAAAATATTAAGCAAATGTTTATGACAGGTATATTATATGGAGCCATGATACACTGTATTTGATTTAAATTCAGCCAGTTCATCTTGTTTTTCACAGATTGCATAAGAACCCTTTAGAACAGCTCTGTTAAGCTGAAACCAGCTCGCGTTGTTCAGAGAATATGCCAGTTACCTACATTTTATTGTCTCCCTGGTTCCCCTCCCTCTTCGCGTCCTGCTAGTGTATTCAAATGACCTGACTGAGGTGAGAGTAGCAGGCAGCAGCTGCGTGTGGGATGTTCCTGTGATCCAGTGTTGCCTCTTCTTTCTCTTTCACCGCCACTACTCTCAGCTCTCACCTCAATGAACTCTCAGCCATTCCTGCTATCGTTGTGCAACAACCGCGCCCCCTCAATGTAGAGCCTTTCATGTATGGATCTGCAGTGTTGGCGGGTGACAAATCATATTGTTTGAGTTGTGACACTTGCTTAGGAGTTATTGTTATTGTGGCGTTTGGCTGGACATGCACTCAGTGGTGTTTGTGTAGCAGTTTTACGGCTAAATGGCTATGAGAGCTTCTATATATAGTTAACAGATGACTACGGTGGACAGCTTGTAAGCATTTTCAGTTTCAGCAGTTTTATTTAGTGCAAAATGAGGAATGTATAATTGTAACCTGTTAGTTTATTCAAGATATACATTCATATGAACAATACTCACATATCGAGCACTCTGTGATTCTCTGTGTTAAATGTTTTATATCTATTTATAAATTGCAGGACATATACATACATGTACTTTATCTGCACATGGTAAAAACCTAACAGGAGTAACTGTTTGTATTTTGCATGTTGTACTCTCCTCACACACAGGACAACAGGCAGTTGTTGAACGAGAGGATCAAACTGGAGGGAATCATGACGAGAGTGGAAACGTATCTCAACGAGAACTTACGAAAGCGTCTCGACCAAGTGGAGCAGGTACGCAGTCTTTTTAAACTCCCTAGAAGGGTATCGTTAGTCTCACAGCACAGCTCTGCATGGAAAGGGCATTTTCTGTTACTCACTGTGAGATTTATGTACAACTGCTGCTTTGTTCTTTTTCAATACTCTTCAAGTAAATTATATCAATACTTGCATGAAGGTTCAAGGTTTTTATTTGCATGATGATTATTTAATTAAAGTAATGAGTTGAAATTGTGTGCCGTTGTAACAGGAGAGTCTTGAATTCAACGCTGTCAGAAGAGCAGTGTTTGAATGTGTGTGACCTTCAATTTTCCTCTTTTTGTTTTCATATGGCCTGATTTTTCATTTACACAGGAGCTAAATGAGCTGCGAGAGACCGAAGGAGGCACAGTGCTCACAGCAACAACATCTGAGCTGGACGGCATTAACAAACGTGTCAAAGACACTTTGGCTCGATCAGAAGGTACACACTGTACTAAAGGCACAACACTGGGATGGGGGGTTAAAAAATCCATTTAAATCACATTTAAATGTGAATATATAACAATAAAGTTGAATTAGTAGAATATTAACAGAAAGCATAAACAAACAAACAAAAAAAAACTTTAGACAGCTCTCGATAGGTTTGTACGTTCAGCAGATTGTGAGAATTGCTGCGATGTGTTTGACTCACAGTTTGGGTATTATGCTGTTCCAGAGCCGGCCTTCTGCACAGTTGTATAAATATTCTGCTGCTGCTATGACTCAGATGACGTTGACAGAATGCAGTTGTCAAAAAGCACTTGCTCCTGAAAAGAATAAATTTGAATTGATTCATATTTAATCATGCACCATAGATTTATTAAAGACACATTCATGGCACGGCCTTATTCTTAAGTACACATTATATTCAACCCTTTGTTCTAGGCTATTTGCATGTCAATTAGCCATTTGTGAGTCAGTAAAAAAAAGAATTCTATCTTGGCTCTACCGGGCTCCAACGTGTGCCCACTAATGTCTAATTTGGATTGACGCTTGTCACTTTTACTTCGCCACCCTCACCGCCTCCTCTGATGTCTCCCCCCAGAACTGGACTCTATGATCGACAAGACTGAGGGTGAGATCAAAGACCACATAAAAAGCATGGAGCGCTGGAAGAATATCGAGAAGGAGCAGAATGACGCCATCAACCACGACACCAAGGAGCTGGAGAAGATGACCAACAGGCAGGGCATGCTGCTCAAGAAGAAAGAGGAGTGCATGAAGAAGATCAGAGAGCTTGGCTCGCTGCCCCAGGAGGCTTTTGAGAAGTACCAGACCCTCACACTCAAGCAGGTACACACACACACACAGTGCTTAATGATGATACATTTGTGATACAATTGTGGATTTATTTATCACAGCAGATTGTTGTTTAATTTTTCCTTAAATTATATGTCGGTAAGTCTGTAATAGTCAAGTGCCCAGATGGACAGCAGGATTTGCCTGTTGTATTCTCCAGTTTATACTTTCAAATTTTGAGAGAGCTAAAAAACTGGAAGAAAGACGAAAGACGCTGAAATGCTCCGTAGAACAGCTAGGAAGTGCAGATGGGTGATAATTCTCCGAGGGATTGTCACTACATGCTTTTACATCACACATAGTCATTTGAGCAATTGTTGATGAAAACCAATTAGTGCAGCTTTAATGTATTAGGTGAGAGTCTGAAGTTTAGAAAGCCAGTCCTGCAGTCAGGAAGTCGTGGTCATTTTAACCCTCTTGTTACCACAGCAACATGGCTGTGGATGGACTGACACTAAAGACACAACAATGACAAAAATAAGTAGGTCTGCTCAAGGTCAGTTTTTCTGTGCATCCTATCTCACTGCCTGAGTCAAACTTTTGAGTGCGCGCGCACACACAAATAGACCGAGGTCTCCGAAGGAATAAGGCCTAAGGCCATCACATCCCACGTACTCACCAGTGACTCAGACACTAGTTAGTGCACTGTCTGATTTTTCTTTCTTTTTTTCCAGCCAGTTGCCTCTGGGAGTGCAGACTGTTGAGCAGAGTGGACTTGGTTGAATCTTTCATAAGCGTCTGACCGTGTACATTGTGTGTGCGCGTGTGCACATGTGTGTGTCATCTCCCCTCCTCAACAGGGCTGAAAATAGCCTCGCACTTTCTCACAAACACTCCACATAGTTAATCTTTCTCCATGGGACGCTGCTCGGGGGCAGGATGGTGCCATTGATTGCAGAAGTGGATGAGAGGGCCAAGTAATAATGGCACTTGCTCATGTTCCCGTGGTCATTAGTGATTCAGATGGATGAATTTATAGTTTGAGAGTTTGGAGAGCGCGTGTCACTTTTTCAGCCAGACTGAGCGGGTTCTTAATTAATCAGGTCATGTTATCTTCAGACTAGAATAGCAAAACACTTTTAGATACTTCTGCAATGCATAATGGGCTTGGATAGATGTCTCAGTTTAAGTCAACAAGTATCAGTACATGTGCTGATGGGAACACGATGCTGCTAGCTTTCCATCGAGATCATGATATACAGGATTGTTGGCAGAAATTTATCTCCCATATGTCTAATCAGGGAAAATCTGTCAGTATATTTTAAGAGTGATTTCAAAAGTTTTTTTGAAGTTCAGCGTGGACACTTAAAACCAAGCATGTATGCATTATCCATAAACTCATAACTCTCCATGTGATATTAAATATTATATTGTTAACGGTGGCTGTAATATCATTTGTAGAAAGCTGTCATGGCTTATTTTCATTTTACAAAGCACTGTCATTTCATTCTAGAAATACATAAACAACATATACAAATATTTGAATAATTAACTTTTACAAAATACAAATCAGTCTTACCAATATGGACTATAATGGAATAAATAAAAACTGAGATCATTAATATACTTAAAAGCCACATTACTGACAAGGCTCTATGTACAAGTGTATTGAGAAGTATTTTTAAAGATCTTAAAAAACTTCTAACCTGACTTTACCGGGATGAAACGATGATTTAATCTCCACCCATTTTGATTTTTGTTTTCTGTCCAGTTGTTCCGAAAACTGGAGCAGTGCAACACAGAGCTGAAGAAGTACAGCCATGTCAACAAGAAAGCTCTGGACCAGTTCGTCAACTTCTCTGAGCAGAAAGAAAAGCTGATCAAGCGTCAGGACGAGCTGGACCGCGGCTACAAATCCATCATGGAGCTCATGAACGTCCTGGAACTGCGCAAGTACGAGGCCATCCAGCTCACCTTCAAACAGGTAGGCGGTGCATCAGACTGTTTGATTCCTGACAAGCTGAACTGTTCAAACATTACCAGCGTGGAAAACACAGCAGTATAGCAAATGTTGCTGCAAATGTGCAACTTTTTATTATTTATTCCAACTTAAAGTATTCCTATATTATTTATTATTACATTATTTCACTTCATATTTACCCCCCTGTACATTTTTAGAATGAATGTTTTTGCTTGAGTTTTCTAAGCCGACCAACATTTCACTTTGCGCCTCATCCTGTCGTGTTTTCTGCCCCGCAGGTGTCAAAGAACTTCAGTGAGGTTTTCCAGAAGCTGGTGCCGGGCGGCAAAGCCACGCTGGTGATGAAGAAGGGAGATGCTGAAGGTAGCCAGTCTCAGGATGAGGGAGAGGGCGGCGGAGACAGCGAGAGGGGCTCCGGATCACAGAGCAGCGTTCCTTCAGTGGACCAGTTCACTGGAGTGGGCATCAGGGTAAGAGTCCTCTTCAATTATTCATTTTATCCATTTTTGCTCTCCCTGTTTCAATAGCTGATGATTGCAGTGACAGAAAATATGATTTAATCATGATCTGTTTTTTTAAAGAGAGGTGTTGAAATGATAGACTCTCTCTCGAGTCTTTAAACTCAATTTAGTGAAGTCTGATGCAAGACGATCTAAAAAAGCTGCAGTAATCTGGTTTTTGAGGGTTTCCTTGAGTTTTTGCCCGAAAACATTCGAATGTTTATTTCTGGAGTGCACGTCCTTGGATACCTGATCCGCCCCCGCCAAGCAGATCCAAGGTGAAGTTGGTCATGCAATGACTAATGCCCGATTCTCCTCACTCTAAATTTATCTAACATTATCGAAGCTGTCACAACAGCACAGAAGCCTTCTGCTGGATCATCTGCCGTCACGAAGCCGAGATTCTAATAATGACACGAATAATGAAACCACTAAGTGAACATAACGAAGTCTAACACACAGCCTCCCACGTCCTGCGCAGGTGTCATTCACGGGGAAGCAGGGCGAGATGAGGGAGATGCAGCAGCTGTCTGGAGGTCAGAAATCTCTGGTGGCCCTGGCTCTCATATTTGCCATCCAAAAGTGTGATCCCGCTCCTTTTTATCTGTTTGATGAGATCGACCAGGCCCTCGATGCCCAGCACAGGAAGGCCGTCTCAGGTAAAGAGCTGCTATACATCTCTCATACATGAAGTCATTTCCCTGAATAGCAATAACAATGGAAACATCTGTACGGTTTCACGTGATCTGTCACATAGACTTGTGATCGTAACTGCACGCTGCGGTTTCCATCCTCTGCTAGAACATCGCGACTCATTTTTCAGTCTCACCTCAGCTAACGTGAGACCGTCCTGAATTGCCTCTGTGTTGCGTGTCCATTTCAGACATGATCGTGGAGCTGGCAGGCCACGCCCAGTTCATCACCACCACCTTCAGGCCCGAGCTGCTCGAGTCTGCCGACAAGTTCTATGGCGTCAAATTCAGAAACAAGGTGGGTCTTTAACAAGCAATATAAGCTCGGGAAAACCCGCTCACACGTGCATGTCCAACAAAGAATTTTTTAGCATGAAGAATTCTACATAAGGAACATGTAAATATTTCTTTTACAGCACTATTACCTTTTTGGGTCTTAGTGAATACAGAGACTGATATACAGATAAGTGGTCTAGATATTGGTGTTCTTCCACAGCTTCTGTTAATTGGGTCATTAAAACAGTGAAAGATTGTTAGAGATGAGACTCAACCTGGTTTAAGACTGTTGTCATCTTTTATCTTCAATTTCTTTCTTTTGCTATGAGACCAAAACCATCACACTGAATGCGGATGAAGAGTTTGTCTTGTTTGAAATTAAACCTCACTGGGTCACATCAGTAGTTTCTGTGCTGGTTGAGTCAAAGTATCTGTAGTGAGAGTTGTAAACAAAACAAAACAAAAAAAACTTTGAGTTTTTGTTAACAGATTTAATGAGGTTTGTTTGACCCAACTAAAATCCAAAATAGCCCCGTGAAGTAAAAAGGGACGGGCTGTAGTCTCTGATCATTGTTCCTCAGAGTTTTGACAGAGATAAAAAAAATGTCTCCTCTCCCTTTCAGCTATAGTCCTGAAGGTCATTGTTTCCTTTAAATTTAGCTCGGCAGTAAACAGACACCCACAGTTTTCCAGAATATTAATTTATTTTACCGTTGACTCCTTCGCAATTTCCCCTTCAGACTGGGTTTGTTTTCTGCTGAGCCGCCTCAGTCAAAAGAAAATATTTAGTCTTGAGACGTTTCATAACATAAATGATCGCTGCTTAGTCAGAGCAGCTGAAATGGAAGCATTGATTGGTCATTAACTGTGTGTGTGTGTTTTAGGTGAGTCACATCGACGTGATCACAGCGGAGCAGGCCAAAGACTTTGTGGAGGATGACACCACCCATGGTTAATAGTCTTCGGCTCCTCATCATCTTCTCGCCCCCTCCTCCTCCTCCTCCGCCTGTACAGTGCACTGCGTAGCTCAAAGCCTTCCACAACAGGGCCCAAAGACAGAAATATCTCCCTCGATCCACCAGCCTTTTTTTTAGTCCTTCTGCTAAAGATAAACAAAGCAGGGAGTCTAAGCTTCTCAGACCATCCTTGAAGTTGGAAATACGTTGTCTCAATAACACATCCACTGTTTACTTTTGACAAAGTTTCAGGTTTATGAAACTACATATTTGAGAAAATGTGGGTTTTTGTTGAAAACCTGTTTTGTCACATTTTCCTGCTTTGCCGTGCCTCCGTGTCCATCGGCCACACTGGATCTGAAAACTAACAGATGTGTAGTTCTTTTTACACTGAAAACAATTGTCCTCCCGTCTGAAGAGAGCACTTGTTACCTGTTTGTGTTACTGTGTTGAATTATTCCATCGAACAATAGTTCCGAGCTGAGTTTCGGTAATTTGTCATTTTGAGTGCCAGGAACGCTCTTAAAGGTAACAAACCTTCAGGAACTTTTTCAGAAAGCTAATCATCCTGTGTACAGTTGACTGTTTTGATAAGACTTGGATGAAAATTGTTAAAAGCCGAGTGGGTAGATGGGAGGCTTTTAAGTTAATCAGAAGTTTTTGTTTTTGTTGCCATCCTTGAAAAGTTTTTGTTCACTCTAAGGTTTCTGTAATGTATACTCTTTGTACTCATGAAACAATACTAACTTGTATCTGTCATAACCAGCCACATGGCTTAAAATGTTTAAAGGTTGTGGTTCCTTTTTATGGTTGTTACTGTACTGTGTAATTTCCTGTTTTTAGGTCATTTTGAATATATGAAAGGTTCAATCCTAATACGCGACATATCCATTTTGGAAATCGACACGGCTCTCTGAATTTGATCAGTTGACATTTCAAACTCATTGGGGATTCAGTGGCGGACACCAGATCTATTTGGGTCCTGAGTGACTCATAGCATCAGTTGTGAGCCAAGTTGTTCTTTTCTGGAGTGCCGAGTTGTAATTTATCTTTAGTGTGTTTCCTCACTGGATATTTTGTTTGGGATTAAACTCCTCATATATTGTACCTAGTTTCCAATCTGCTTTTCAAATTATTTGGTTCCTTTTTTATGTAATTAGAAAAATTACAAAAATAATAAAAGATTTAAAAAATAAATTGCTTGACATTGTCAGTTATTATATCCTGCTTCACAAGACCACTAGGTGGTGCTGTGTGACTGGTACCTGGCATCCTTACATGGTCAGCAGTGTTGACTGGTAAATGAAAATGAGGAACTTTTGAGGAAATTTGTTATTTTTATTAACATTTTCCAATAGGAAATCAAATTTATAGCATCATTTTTTTGTACTAAAACAATTGAAAATGCATTTTTAACATTTGTTCTGAAGTTAAACTTTTAGTACATTTATTTAAAACACAAACATATTTCATGTATTTACTATGAAGTTTGAAATATTAACATAAGTTCTCATTTTCAATGATTGGAACAATTCTAATAATCTCTATACACAATATCTATAATTTTATTTTTGTTGCCCATTTATCTATTTTATGGGAGGTTTTATTCATTCCTTAAATTTCACTGTCAAATAAACTTTACTGGGTCTATTATAGTTCATTTTGAAAAATAGAAGACAACACCCAGCTGTAGATTCAAGACAGTTTAATTTACAAAGCATGTGTCAAACACAGAGGCAGGTTCAAGGTGCTGCGCCGGTTGTGTCATTCTTACGACCACGAAGCAGTCAGTTCCAGCTGCTGCATAATGAATAAAATCTGCTTCTCCTTTTGTTCGGATTTTGCCCAGGGTGCCGCTACCAGTCCAGGCAGAGTAGACACACGGGCAGCAACTGTCTGGCATCAAGGTCAGACGCTGGCTCTCGGCAGGCTGCGCAGCCTTTTACACCTGCGTTCGACTTAGTTTTTCTCGTATCACTGATCCTGTTGAACTGCGATGTGCCAGAGGAGATCCCGCATGTCACACATGCGTGGCTCTCATTCTAGTGTAGCGTCACCTTGCACTGGCAGCGCATCTGAAAGGTCGCGACCCGCCGAGATGGATTCATAGGCCCTTGTTGTAATACCGCAGACCTCCGGAGCATCTCTGTCTGGTGCGATCGCCAGGACTCACATGGTGCCTCACGTCAGAGGCCTCTAACCTTTGAAAGCAGAGAACCCACAACTGCAATTTTCATTGTACTCCACTTTATTACACAAGTCGTGGCGTTATCCGCGAGATAGATATGCTCTGCTTCTACCAGATGAAGCTAAAGAAGTCAGATATTTTTGGTCCTGGGCCGAATATCTTGTGGTAACCGCTGCTTCACATCACACTTTCTGCTGTACTGCTCTCTGGCAGCTTCTTCCGTAACTAATTCACACTTCTGAAGTGAAAAATAGAAATAACAACCCCCCCCCCCTCCAATCTCACTTCTTAGCTGTCATTATGTCTCACATACACATGATCCTAAAGAACATTTATTTCCATTTTTACACTCCAGGGTGTGAGGAGGACTAATTTACATGCCTATTTTGCACCTTTCCACCCCGTCACACAATGTCGGTTATTTTATCCCATTTAAGAGCTGAACGTGAACGGCGCAAAATGTTTATTACAGAGCATAAACCTTTTATTTATCTACTTTGTTATTCAGAATAGGAAGGATGGCTTGAGATAGAGGCAACACAAGTTTTATTTGCATTTATTTGCAACTTTTCAACAACAAGTCGATTTAGAGTCATGAGACATAACACATCAGTAAGACAAGATGAATAATTCAAACCCAGAACAGTAAATTGTCGTTACATGGTGAGCACCAGGATGACGGTTTTAGTCATCATTACTAGATAATGATCTCAGTGCTATGTGACTTTTTTTCAGCTGAAATAGTTTGGACATAAAATATAGATATAAAACTTATTTTCTGATGCTAATTTCTGTGCTACATACACACCTCTGTACCAAGAATAACAATATTGTTTATATACAATAGAGCAGTGCTTATACCAGAAAGTGTCAGGAAGTGACTAATGTAAAGATTTAGGTGTTTGAATTAATGGGAGTGAATGTTAATATCTGTTTTTATGTTACTGCACCTACTGATAGAGATGGAAAACAAACAACTATTACACATAAATGTGACTTAAGTTGTCTTTCTACATTGTTTTTGGGGTGTAAAGTTATCACCCTTATTATCTCCTGTTGTTGTTTTTCTGGTTCTATTTAATGTGAACTGCCTTGACCTGAAAACAAACAAACGTTGCCAACGCGCCAGCAATCCTGGTGCGATACTGACAGCACACCTCATCCCTCTGTGCCGGGGCCTGCCAGCAGAGACCAGATCTGTCGCTCAGGCTGCCAAATATTAACAACCCTGCACGCTTGTCTGTCGCCAAGTCAGCTGACAGATGATGCAGATCGGGAGCATCTACGCTCCATATCTGCTCCGCCATATTCCCAAAAAGCTCATCTCCTACAGATTTCAAATTCCTTCCATTCATCTACATCAAACTGAGTGATCCCTCCTCATAGCTGTAAAACAAGTGGTTTTTTTATTAGTGGTTTTCATTTCTTTGGATGTTACACATATCCATTGCACCACTTTAGGGTGGCAGTTCATCCCTTAAAAGTGCAGTCAAGTCTATGTATAATATCTTCTATAGTATAAATAGAAGTGCTCCCCTTTATAATTTATTGA
>JBAJHX010000051.1:8641157-8652273 GCA_037176925.1 Amniataba percoides
TCTCTCTCTCTCTCTCTCTCTCTCTCTCTTTCTGCTGCTCCCCAGTCAAGCCCATATCTGTCTGCTTTATCTGCCCGTCAGATGATCAGTCTGTCTGTCGTCTGTCTGCCTGTCTCCCTGCCCATCACAGACATGTGATTCTGGTCAGTGTTAATGTTCCCACATACACATGTGACTGTTCCAAAACGCTGAGCCGGGGCCTGAACGTGGTGGTGAGCGATGAGTCGCGGGCTGCCAAGCGAAAGGATCACTGATGAGAGTTGTGGTTTTGTGGGCATTTCTGCGCTTTGGGACAAACTAATCTCATTCATTAGGTTAAATCTCAGTAAGCGAAGCCAAAGACCTCACAGTTATTCTGACTGATAGTCTGGATTTGTTCAGCAGGTGGGGGCGACGTTTAGTGACCAATCCCCTAACTCACAACTAAGGGTCGCTGTCATTCTCTATGGATGTCCTGGATCATTTTTAAAAAATGCTCTTTTTATTTTGCTGTTTGGCCACCTATTATTGGTTGTCAGATTTCATTTTGACAAATTCAATGAATTGCCTGAACCTTTTGAAAACATGATGATGATGATGCTGTAGCAACTTTTAATGCAACTCAAAATGTGAATTACATCAGAAAATATTAAATTAAAGTCCAAAGCACAACCATTCCCACAACTATTTAATATATCATTTCTATACCACATAAATAGATGAAATTATTGATAAAGTGTCTCACCTATTCATTGGCATATTATATACACCAAGTTTATAGTTCTATGCTCTTATGTAGTATACATTTTGTATTCAGAGTGAAAAGCTAACTGTAGGTTATCACATGAGTGACACAAATTGCTGTGTTTGAACACTTCATCAAACTTCATCACACTTCGGTCCAGTAATGACCCAAAATATAACATTAACATAACTTTTCTACTTAAGGTAATGGATAAATCTAACATGTATTGCAATAAATAATTTTGGTTTCCTTTGTGCTGCTCTCATAAATAAGACTGAGTTAGCTGTCTCAGCAAACAAAGAAGGGTTGGGCCAAGCTACACAACTTGACCTCCTGCACAGGACAGTATGTCACTATATGTGAGTTTGATTTGGCATAATTTGTGCTTGTTTGCATTTAAACTCAACCCTTGAATATTTTCATCTCCATCTGTCTCCAGTGATTTTGTAATTGGTGAGTTGAAATCTGCAGATATTCGCTGTATCTAACCAGTCACACATTAAGTGAATTAATCTGGTTTAGTACAGCAGTATGATCTCAAAATGAACCGATTTTTTCTGTGATCTAATTGTAAGAAATGGACAAGAATGAGTAATAAATAACTTACATCATGGTGCAAATTTTTCAAACAAACTATTAAAATGCTTGTTTTCTAAATTTGGATTTATCCAGTATAATAAACTAGACCTTTAACATGAAATCTCTAAGTGAAAAATTCAGCTGCTGAACGGATGTTAAAAATAATGATTTTATTAAACCAAATGTGTTTCATCATGGAAATGGTACGAGAAAAAGTCCTTGGTAAGTCTTCATTAATAACACAACTAGCTAACTTTGGATAGATAATATTACACGTTTATATTTTCATGTACTTTCTGCATTTATTAGGGTACATATTTTGTAAGATAATCTAAACTCTGAGCCACTAATAGCAAGTGTAGCCAGATCAGACTACGACAGCAAGACGTTCAGGGTTCAATCCCACCGGCTGACGGGACCTTTCTGTGTGGAGTTTGCATGTTCTCCCTGTGATGCGTCGTTCTCTCTCCAGCTTCCTCCCACAATCCAAAGACATGCAGGTTAATTGGTGACTCTAAATTGCCCCTAGGTGTGAATGTGAGTGTGAGTGGTTTGTCTGTCTTTCTATGTCGGCTCTGTGGCTGACTGGCGTCCAGTCCAGGCTGTACCCTTCCTCTCGCCCAATGACAGCTGAGATAGGTTCCAGCACACCCTGTGTGTGAGGATAAAGCAGGTATAGATAATGAATGAATGAATGAATAATATTAGTTTTAACTCCAGGGGTCTTCACAGAGTAATGTTTATTTAGCTGACATCAGTCAACCGGACAGGCAGACAAAACTTGTGAACATTAACCCCTGCTGGTCTGCCGCTGAGCCTCCGGAGCCCCGCAGGAGGCCCCGGCTTAGACTCCATGAAGCAAAGGTCACCAGCCTACGTGACTCAAGCTGACTCGGTAAAAGTGTGATATGCTTGAGATAGATCAGTGTTGTTTTGGTAGCTTATTCTGATATTTTTTATGACTTTCCAACCTTGAATTGCTGAAAAATGATCAGAGGTTTCTCTGATAAAAACAAAACAGAGCTGAAAGTATTACAGAAATAGTTTAAAGTGGTCATTTCCAATATTCGGTTGTTCTAAGCACATCGTCGTTTTGGCACTTTACCTCCCAGAAATCACTTGTCAAGCAGACAGTATGAGCAGCATTCAAAATATATGGAGTTAATATTTGAGATTCAAATGATGATTTGCTGTATGTGTCTGTGGCATTGATATCTGAATGAAAACAATGCCCTGTCATCCTGATGTCAGGTAGGATACCTATAACAGGTATGTTACTGCTGCGACTTAATAAAATTGGATAAACTAGGAATTTGTTAATTCTTTAAACTGACCAAAATACAAGATGTACTCAATGTATTATATTTAAAAACCTAATGTTCACTGTTAATAATTTCTCTTTGTCCATTATTAAGAGTTTTGTTTGTGGTTTTTAAGTAAAAGTAAACAGAAGTTGTAACTGAGAGGCATTTTCACTATTGTTTGAGTGAATTACTGCTTTCCTTGGTCCCAATAACCCTGAATGGTAAAAACTACAGAGCATAGTTACACAGTTACACTTCAGTCATGATATTTTAACTTTTGAGTTTACTGTTAACATTGTTTCTATGTTATTGTTTTTGTTATTGCTAAAGAAAGTTAGAGTTTTTTGACAGTGTGTACATGGGAAAAATAGCCTTCAACAGAGCAAGTTTTTAATACAAATGCTTTTTATACTAGTTTTAATGTTTTTCGGCTTGATTAAAGTTAGTATTTAACTAATGGTGCATATATTTCAAGTGCTTTGATACTCTCTCTTCTCTCACAGGAATCTAGGCTTTCTTACTAGCTTTTGCCCATCAAAGGATTATTATGGCAATTGTAAGGTGAGTGTTAAGTTGTAAATTCACTGCTTAATTTGTGTTTGGGTGAGGAAGGTATACCAGTATTTTAATGACAAGAATCTGTACAATCTCTTTACAAGACTTGTCACTTTGCTTTTTGCTAGGCGGTGTTGTTGCTGTTAAAGTCTATAAAGTACAAAAGTGTTAATAAACTCCCCCCCTTGCCTCGGCTGTTTAAAGCTTCTCAGGTTTGGGACTAAATCTCTTCACACAGGATCTGATGCAGGTTCCACTGCTGGTGTTAGAGTCGTTCGGGTCTATAAAACCTTAGCAGCTTATAAACCCACCTCTATTTTTGGCTTTATGTTTTTTTTCTGTTCATCCTCCATAAAGCCAGAAATGTGACTAGACGAAAGCGATTCTATACAGTGTATGTGTGTGACTATGTAATTTTAGTTCAATAATAAAAAAAAAATGCAACTGCTGTCATGAATGGTGGAATTTACAAGCTGTTGTTGTCAGTGATTGCTGGTGCCTCATTCCTTTTTTAAGCCCGTTTTATGAGGTCATGTGTTCTCTGGATCCTTGGCCAAATGCTGATAGCTGGTCATAACTTCTCTGAAGTCTGGGTTAGCCACAAGGGCACCAGTGTCTGTAAATCACATTTGGCTTGGTCTCTTTTTGTAGGAATCTAGCTGAAAATTTGTTGAATGTGTGTTCTGGCTGTGTATGCATGCCTGTGCTCGCGTTGGACAGTTGATCAATTGGTACACTTGATACGAGACGGTGATACGAGAACAGTTAATCTACATTTCATGCCGAGCAGCTTCAGGACTTTTAACACCTGCAATGAAATGTGCACACGCTTTCGTGAAATAGCAAGAAACCTAAAAGTCCTTTTTTGGTTTGGGATTAACAGAATTTTTAGTTTCCTGCAAGTGTGTAAATTTGCACAAGCTTTCCCACCCTGCAAAGTCTCTTAAATCCATTTTTTGTTCTTTTTAACAGAAAATAAATCATTTAAACAGGCATGATCATCTTAAACAACTTAAACTTCAAAACAGAATAACACTATTGTATGTCTGTGTATGCCGTTGGCTTTGGTTGCTGTGCCTGTGCGAGCGTGCACACAATGAAAGAGGCCTGCTGAAATAGATACCTTCTTCTCATGCAATGGCCATAACCACGTTTGACCTTCAGTGTGTATGTGTGTGCATGTCAGCGTAGGCGAGTGTCTCACATGTGTTCGTGAATGAATTTGCGAGCGCCGGCTTGTCACATAGCGTTGCCTGTTCAGTTCTCGACATAAGGGTCTTGCTCTAATGAGGCTAAAGGTAGAATATTAGAAGAATATTAGAATGGCTTTAATTAACAGACTAAGCCTGGTTAATGACTTCACACATGTCAGCTTAAATCCTCTGCAAAATAAACATTCCCCTCTTCATGGGAATGCTCGGCTCCAGAGAGGAATTCTCAGCTGCACCCGGAGCATTTTCTGGAAAACTGATCGCCTGGAAAGGGAGTTGCTTCTTACTTAGCACAGTCTTACTTTGGCATTTGGCAAATGGTATGGATTGTTATGGTTGTCTTTGTTCCACTGAATTATGGTGGCACGAACTATAATGGTGATACTGATACGGAGAAGTTATGGTGCCATTACATTTTTCATCCAACAAGATTAGCACAAGGGACAAACCATCTCTGTGTTCATCCCTGTAAAACGAGAGACACTCTAAATACCTCTTAATTTCCTAATAATGAATGTACGCATGGTAAGATATACTGTGCCGCTTTCAAATCCACACATACCGATGTGGACACACATGATTTAAACTTAAGCATGGACAGCCCCGCAAACAAGCCCTGGACTCTTTAAAGTGTGTCATGATTATTTGCCAACAAAATTTCTTGTATAATAGCTTGTATTTCCCACATACATATTTCACGCAGTTAATTGTAATCTCTCATTGTATAAAACCCACCAGTCTAGCTGTAATGTTCATTTATTCTGTACGTAACAACAGCGACAGAGAAAGTTGGGCAATTTGTGGCATACACAAATATTCTGTAGCACTGTCAGTGACTAATCTTTTAAAAATGGCATGTCTTGAAAATACTAATCAATATATACATAAAAAGTCTGTAATGTCACCTGTAAAAAAACATATTGCAACAAAAGTACAACATTTATAGTTCTTTTCTGAATACACACACTGAAAAGTGAAAAAGTGAAACAATCTAAAACCCAGTTGTAAATAAATATTCATTTCTAAATATGTTCTGTGATTAATCACTCCCAAGAGCAGTACAAGACAACCACTTGTTTGCTTGCTTGGCTCTCATTGAGTGCTGTGAAGTTGTTACTTGGACTTGCGCGCTTTGTCATTGGTTGGTGGTTTGCAAGGCCTCTTGCTGCCACTCTCAATCATCAAAAATGACTTTTCATCACTCAGCTTTTCAACCACAGCTGGTCACACTGAATATGACAGATCACTTCTCAGCGTGTTCTCAGTTCACATGCCTGCGCTAATGTTAGCCGGTGGGTCTGCATTGGTGGGTTATGGGAAATGTGGTTTAATGGCAGACTTTCAAAACACCAAGAAGGCTTTACGGATATTCTGGGTGACTACAAATCCCACAATGATTAGGAGTGGACAGACTTTTATTTTTTGCGTAGACAGTGCTCAGATGGACACGTGCACAGACTCACTCAGATACATGATTGTCAAGTTCTCTCACATGGGTGACACTGTGATAATTTCAAAGGCTGGATTAGCAGCAGTAATTTTTGATGAGCGTGTAGGTGTTAGTTTTCAAAAACATTTTTCCATTCCTAAATTGCTGCAGCTACGTTACAGAGAGGATAGGGAACAAGTACGTGGCAGTGTACGACTGCTTGAAGCACTTATTTTTGTTAATGTGATTTTTTTTTAATTCTCATTTTTGTTACATGCCTCCACAACATCTACTGTTTAATGTGGATACATGTCAGATAAGACATTATGACTGAGAACGTTAGATGACTATGATTATGACTATTGCATTGTGGATGTTTGACAAAACATTTACTGGACAAACGGTTCAATTTTAATTGTAATTCACTTCTTTTTCCTGCCATGCTCAACACTGAGTCATCCAGGCATGCACCATTATAGAAACCACTTCATGCTACAGTGGTATCTGCTTTCTCACAGGGCCAAAAATAAGTGGGGGGGATTGTTATGTAGAGTTGTCACATGAATATATGCACACACTCGCACACGCGCAATGCTTAGCGAGAGTTTCCTGTTGGTTGTCATCAAAGGAATCATGCCAGATATTTTTCTTTTTGAAATTTGCCGTTCATCATTCAAGCAGACGGTGTGAAAATGAAGAGAATGCCCTCTCGCTTTGCTGATAAGGAAAATGCCCCGCGTTTTATCATGATTTATAATTCTGTTTCTTGTGTGTGCCGCTTGGAGGAAGGCAGCACGCTTTTGTTTGCCTTTAGCTGCAATCTGATGTGATTAACAATGTTTCTCTGTAGGAGAAATTAACTCAACACATTCAAATTTTAAAAAGACCATACGTGTGTGTTCAGACAAAATACAGTGAAATGCCAATGGATCAACAGACATTAGCTGCTAGCATCGTAAACAGCAGCCTTTGTGTGTTTATGTGACTGTGATCTGAGAATGTTTGATTTATGTGGCTATAATTAAGGCCATTTGTATTGTTTCGTGAACAACTGTCAAAAGTCAGACAAGCAAATATTTGCTTTCAAATGATATTGTTCATATGTGGAGAGGTAACTTTTCTGAAAATGTTCTCTTTAATGGTCTACCAATCTTAAGAGGAACAAATTCCCAGCATCTTCTTGGCTCCCATTCACAGTATTAATCCCCCTACTAGTTTTCCATCTAATTAAATATAAATAATAAAGTCTAACCAGGAAACGCTTGAAGCGAGATCCTATATTTTCCTTTTTGAGGTGTGGTCTACCCTTCAAGGATCGCTGATGTGCTCTCACTCAGTGCTATTCTTCCCCCTAATCATGATTTATTACCAAACACGCCCAACCTCTTGGCTCAGAGACATGAAACATCAGACTGCCAGACCGTTACCAAATGTGAATAATCTGACACTGTGTTCCATGGGCTAGAGACCGGAGCCCTCCAATGATTCAGCAGCTAAATTGATCACGACACCTAGTGAGTGAGTGATGGCATTCCCGCAGCCCCAGTGCATCCCTTCATTGGCCAGACTATGTGAGGGTGCGTGTGTCTGCGGCTGTGTGTTTGTGTGGGACTGCAGAGGTGATAATCAGCAGTGGCAAGAGGGACTTTCTTGTCCCTGTTGTTGTGCCGCGTGGAACCGTCCCGGGCAGGGACTCCCAGTTGGTCTCTTTCAACTCACCCCCCTTCTGCCGTCCCCTGAGCCCACCTCTTCTGTTATTCCCTGTTAAACTTCACTCAGTCAAGCTCCTTTTTCCCTTTGAAGAGGCTCAGCTTCTCAGTTTCTCATCTTTTGACACTGGAGAGAGGAGAGGAAGTGTAGAGAAGTCTTGCAAGTGCATATTGTGAAGTTTATTGGGAGAGAGAGAGTTGGAAAGAAGAGGATAAAAAAGCTTTGCTGCCTTTGCTGCTGTCGATCAGGAGTAGCTGAGTGGAAGAACCCCTGCTGAGGTGCTCAGCAGCCGGTCTTTTCCCGCCTGCTGGCCTTGCTGTCCATGCAGTAAGGGGAGAGAAAAATCAGAGTAGGCTAGAAAAAGTTGACTCATCTGTCTTTGGACTCTGGCAGTTATTTTTGAGGGGGTCTTTAGGGGAGGTTAGGGGTGTGAAGGCTGCAGGTGGTGCTAGGGAGTTTGTTTGGCCATGCAGCAAGCTTGGGATCGGACAAGTAGCACTGAGAGTGTCAAGAAAGGCAATTCAAAAATGCTGGGAAAAGGACAAAGTGGCGGATACCCCCCTGAGACAACAAATGAACTTTTGCAGAGGTAAGAGAAAACGATGCTCACCACAGAATCAGGCTCATGGCCTGGTGCTCACATGGCTGAATGAGAAATTCATTCGTTCCATAGAGGTTTGGATGATGGCATTCATGTATACACTGTAATAAAGTATCTGCATAGGTGGGAAGTATTTCTGGAAGATCAATTATATCTGTGAAGGAATGTCTGCCCACATGAAATCTATTGCAGTGCGCCTGGTCTGAATTTGATGTCAAAACTATAAAATAACTATTATCATCTGCAGTCAGTGTCAAAACTAAGTTCCTGTGTTTTTATATTTACCATGAAATAGTATTTTATGCATTACAATGAGTGTTTGTGCATTGGACTGTATTCTTAGTCTTAAAGTGAAAGTATAAAGAGTAAAGAGTATAAAATGTTAACATGTGACTTATTTTTAATGTAAAGCCACACTCTGAAAGCGAAAATAAAATCTAACTATGAATGCAAACTTTTTCACTTCACTCCATTAACAGTTTCTAATTATTAGTTATCAAATATTTAGTGGTCTTATCTTTTTAAAATAATATATGTGTATAAAGAATAATATAAAACAATGTTTTTATTTAAAAAAAAAACATGATATAGATCTCTTTATATGTAAAAACTGGCTAAAGCTCTCTAAAAGGGTGACGGTAAATCAAGGTAATTTCATCTGAATGCCTGGAAATATAAAGTATAACATGTATACATTATTTTGCATTTACATAAAAAAGATGTACACAACCCAGTTTTCTACGAAGAGAATAATTTGAAGTAGATTGCAAAGTAGAATCCTATCTTAAGTGCTCTGACTGTTTTTTTATACAAGCACAAAAGTGTTACAGGCACCTTTTTTAACAGCTTATTATCATATGAGGGTCTGAAAATGTGTGATAGTTGTACACTAAATATAATCAACTGAACTACTCAATGCTGTGTTATCTATTTTAATTTACATCTTTTGAGGAATAAATATCCTCAAAACATGAATGTACACGATTGAATTTGTATTGTGTAAACAACCTTTAAAGATGTGGAGTTATCAGTACAAATCTATTTCTGTTAAAACTCTTCTACATAATATCTGTATGCATAAAATTAAATGAATTAAAAAAAACTATAAGGCTTTTAGATTTATCTGGCAGTTTTAAATATGGTTATTTGGATTTGGAAATTACAACATAATGTCTGAAACAAAAATGCATCTGGTGAAGTCATTTAAGTCAGGGGCCCTATATTCAGTCTCTCAGCTTCGCTACATGGCTATATCTCCACACTGGGTGAGGTTAAAGGACACATAACATTTCGCTGCTAAACCGCAGCCCAGTGCTTTGCCGCATTGTGTATAGTGTATGAGCTGAATGGTTATGTATTAGTTAGTTTGGAGTCCAATTTGGACAGAAAAAAAAGAAAATGAATTCGGATTAAAAAAAAAACATACAAAAAAGATAGATTAGATAGTCCCTATTTAAGATAGTGCTGTCTCCTGTTCTGTTACTTTATTTTGTCTGCTGCTGGAACCTTCTGGGTGGAAGCTCAAATTGAAAATTAAGTGGTGAGAGTGTATTTTGTGTGAATGTGTTAGTGGTGACATTTAATTTAAACACTTGTCAACAGTCTTGTGTTGACAGTATGATGGTATGGTAGTCCATACATGGGTTTTCGATCTGCAGCTTTTTTTAGATCATCAACTAATCAAGGATGTGCTGCCCCTGCAGGTTTGAGAGTGATGGATGATTTTGCTGTCAGATTTCTTCTGAGAAATATTTTGAATAAAGGCCTGTTAATACACAGCTGCTTTAAGCCACCTATAATAGGTTACATGTTTATGCCATTTCAGGAGCTGTATATTACCATTTCACTCAAATCAAGCCCAATATAACAAATTTGCCTCAAGGGAGTTTACAATAAATTACAGCTTGCACAGCAAACCCTCTTCCTAATAGGAGACTACGTATACTGCACACAAAAAAACACTAATAGTTTCTTGGACTGTTATCCGAGAGCGGTCAGAGATGAGATGGGGTTTAAGTGGATGGGGCTGCTCATAGGCGGCAGTTTTAAGTTTCTTTTTTATTTCCACACTTAGTCTTTTTTATCAACGTTTTGGTTTTCTTGAATCCTATCCAGATGTCCTTTTGTAAAAAATCAAAAACTCATATATATTTCATACATTTTAAGTGAAAAACAAAGGTATTGGTCTTTGTTCTGTCTGAGTTCTGATATAATCATAGTTGCCGTCTCAACACCTGTCTGATCTTTTCAGTTATACTGTTAAATGGTAAAGGTGTTTTTTCTGTTCTGCTTTTAAGCGATGATAAAGACCTTTTTCTGATTTGCAGTTTATTTTCAGTTCAGTTTAGCAAAATATGAGATGCATTAATCTTTAGTGTTTGATAAAATGACTATTATCAAATGTTACACAGTCATTCAGACAAAAGTAAATAAATTCTCTTTTTTCATATGTTACTCTACTCAGATTTGATTCTAACGCAGATAATAACAGGCACAGAAGTCAATTCTTAGTCCAAACTATTCCTCAGTGTGTCACGCTGCTGACTTTCTGTGACTGTGTAAACCAAAGTGTAAACTGACTAAATTAAACAGTGAACGTTGTAAAGCCACAGGTAGACAAAAACAGACACACAGACTTGTATCATTATTAGTCAGTCCACTGGTTTTATACAGTAGCTTCTTATTATGGACTCATGCAAAAGCAGCTCTGCAAACCAGTCAGAGACAAATGGCAGGATGAAAAATGAGGGTAATGAAAAATCCAACTGACTGAAGCTACGGTTGATGATACTTTGCTTTGGTGATGGATTGTACTCTGAGAGATTTGTTGTCGGAAAAGAAAGATTAGTAAAGCATGTTAAACATGTTTTGTCTCATCATTTTCACATTAGCGTTCACCCCTTCTCTCTTTTTTCCTATTTTGCGTTCCTCGTCTTACTGCTCTTTCCCACCTGCTGGCCCTATATCACTCTGGCCACATGGTCATAGAAGGGAAAGTTGTCA
>JBAJHX010000051.1:8656539-8680808 GCA_037176925.1 Amniataba percoides
CCGATCTTATGTGTGTGTGTGTGTGTGTGTGTGTGTGTGTTATCTAATATGATAACAATATATAATCTAACATAATAATAATAATATTATATGCAAAGCCCCATACTGACAATTCATTCACCAAAAACAACTGTCACAAAGGTCACTGCTGGACCAACTTCAAAGTAAAGCTGTTTCACCTCTGTAGATGATGTTCAGGAGTTTTTGTCTCTAGCCAAAATCTTTTTTTGTCTCTTCATTGCTGTCTAAAGTCAGTGCACATTATTGATTTTTTTTTTTCCTTTTTCACATTTTCTACACCAAAATGTCAGACTGCTATGAAGAGCACTAGTATAGCCTGGAGTCAACCTCACTTAGCAAAGCCAGTTATTTTGAAGCAAAGAGCAACATTTCCTGTGTAAGGTCGTTAACAAATGTGTAGATTTGGTGGGCTTGTAAGCATGATGTACAGTCAGCTTGGTCACTAATTGCACACCTCACAGAAAGGTCATGTCTGTCCAGAAGAACAAAAATAATCTGCTGATTTTATTCAGTGTTTTATATGTTCAGGTGTGTGTCAAACCTGGGTAAGCATTTGAAAGAAATAGCAGTTGAGGACTGGCTATTTTTGACGTGGAAGATTTGATTTGAAACAGGAACATTTTGGAAAGAATATAATTTTATAGATAATGGGTCACTGTTTGAGTTTAGTATAGTATACATTAAGTCTTCCAGTTGTTGTTGTGTATAGATATCTTTTTAATAGATTTTTTGTTTTGTTTCTTTTGGTACCACCCTACAGTACAGCCACGTTAACCATCAGC
The DNA here is from genome assembly GCA_037176925.1 of Amniataba percoides. NCBI lineage: Eukaryota > Metazoa > Chordata > Actinopteri > Centrarchiformes > Terapontidae > Amniataba > Amniataba percoides. The sequence goes on from JBAJHX010000051.1 coordinate 8,657,343, forward strand.
ACAAGGTCACACATCGCATGTGGAGTTTACTGAACCTTCCAAGGGAACAAATTTGGAGAATGTAGTGAAAGCATGCTGTCCTCCAGGTTTAACAGTAGGAGAGTAGGGGTGTCGCATTAACCCACCCCCTGTTTTAAGTCCTCGCACAGACACTCACAGCTTAGTTCTGTTAGGCCGGCACCAACAGCTGAGGCCTGGTGAGATTGTAGCATGTGTGCTCACCCCAAAGGCATTTTGCTTTCGTCCACACGGTGAGAGGAAATCAAATTTACTGTACCTCTGCCACACACAGGTGCAGCAGTCATTCTTGCACATCCGCACAGGAAGCTCAACAATTGTGTTGTATATTGACAAAATAAACAACAGACAGATATAGATTTATTTGTCTACCTTTCTAGGAAAAAAATCTCTACAAACATTTCTGTATGAACATAAACCCTAGACTCTTCATCTGCCACAGTGAGTAATTTATGGTGCTTAAAGTCTTTAAAACCTTAGCACACATTCCTACTGCGAGAGCTATTTTGGGCCTGACGAAAATATGCTGTTTTTCATACAGTCGTCATCACTACTTTCTTATTTCTGTATGCTGCCTGTGTGTTTGCCAACACTGTCTAATGCTTCTACCTGCACAATTAAGCATCTGCAGTGGGTCAGAGGAAACAGCAGTCTTTCAGATCAGATTGTTTTACCATTCATGTATATTTCATTCATTTAAGCTCTGTTGTTATTTTAGCTATTCCCTCATTTTTAATGATTTTAGTTATCATTAAAAAAAGACACTAGTTTAAACTGACAAACCAAGTCTCTGTCAAAATGACCTCACTACCAAGCTAGTCCATTTATGGCCACAGGGTTTTCCATTAAGTACTACCACGATTATCATCCAAAAAGTGCTCTTTATGTAAGAAAATCCACCACACATGATGATTCTTTGTATTATTAATAAAAATCTATGTTGTGTGTTTGAAGCACTTAGGCATAACAGACCTGAATTATTTGTTAAGTCGTAAAGAAACACGTGTAGATTCTAAAACAAGCTTTTACGTCTTTCATCTTGAATCTCTTACAGATTCAGATTTATGGCTTTGCGGTCAGCAGTGTCCCACAAGGGAAGAGTTGTTCTTTTCCATCAAAGGAAGGTCATTACCTCCAGTAGTAATACTCTCGTCACTGACATCCTGTGTATTTTCACCAAATTATTACGCTATATTTGCGAAACTCATAAACATGTAAGGGTACATGTCCATCTATGTTGTTCACACTTCCACACACCTTTGTCTATATGCAGCAGTGAGTGGCAGCTTGAAGAAGTTTGATGATTTATGGCGGTATTATGACACAGTTGGACATGTAATAGGGTTGGCTCATGTTGCTCTTTGACTCATTCCTATTTGTTTTCCCCCTGTCTGAGGTGAAAGGGAAGGCCGGGCTGAGGCAGTAGATAACATACGCTATCTGGAGGGTACCAAGTGGGCAGTGTATAAATTATCAAACATGCAATACCCACCACTGCCACCAGCACCTCGTCCTGCTTTCATTTTCATTTACCAGCAGGTTTATTTGGCATGGATGGGTACGGGAGTGTAGCCAGAGGCAGGGGTTGACATACAGCCGTACACCGCAGCAACTGAAATTTTAAAGATGCTCTGCACCAACATTAATGGACAGAAATGTCTGATATCCACTGTGGAGTATTGGGACTCAATCATATGACTAGCCTCTGCCAACAGAGGAAGCAGGTGAGCAGGGCTGCTGACATTATGTAGAGTTGTTGACAGTTGAGAATAAGTTGAATTGCATCCTGTGTCAAAATGAATTAAGGTTCTCACTACTGCTAGGCATCATGTATAAATAAGAGATGTCAGAATGACCTGTATGTTTTTTTGTTTTTTTTTTGATAAATACATTTCTAGGTACAGCCCACGTAGATAGTATCGTCTTAATTTTAAATGAATGAAACAGTGATGTCTGAGGCTTAAGTGCTGACTTTTAGCTTAAAAGTGTTTACCTACTGCACAGGTAAGTTTTGCAGGACTCAATGCAATAATTTAGCCCTCAATTTTTGTATTGAGTATTTTGTATTTTGTATTTTTGTATTATGCTGTTTTCCAACTTTATTGTGCTTCTTCACACCAAGTCATTGGCATTGGCATTAGCTTCCACTTTAAAAATAAGTACAGCATGTGTCATAACAATTATTTATTTCAGGCTTACAATCTGAAAATCAACATTTTCACTTTGATATTAACTTTCATTTTTGGCTTTTCCTCTTTAAATGAGCAAGTGTACATCTGACTCAAATTGATCTTTTATACGTTAGATATTGATGATGGCATCTACAGTGCCAGTTGCTGTAGTGAGAGGAGAATTCAATGTACAATTTGTGTCTTGAGGGTCCTGTAAAGAGTGCAACTTTTGCAACGAAAGAACATTATTTTGTAGAAACACTGTATCTCCAGTTACATATGGCCTTACCACCCTTCCCTCAAGCTAGCTTTTGCACTTTAGATGCAGATTTTACATCAGTGGGCTCCCATAGAATTTCAGAAGAGATTTATATTCTGGGGTTAGATTTAAAAGGGCTGAGCGAGATGGTATTAGGAGGAGTGACTCTCGTGAGACCACATTTTCACCAGTGAGAACCACTCAATCTGTCACCATACCCACTTTGTATTATCTTTGCTGTAATCAAAACCCATGACACTTTGCCAAACTCTTTACCATAATAGCAATTTAGCTAAAGGTACAGTTGGTAAGATTGGACAAAGTCCTCTCTCTGCTGCCCTTTCATAGTCAAAACCAGCCAGGTGAACAACACAGGATACAAAGGTTTGATTATTTTGTGATATACAGTCCAACTTTGTGATAAACAGTGTTCCTGCAATTGGTAACACTATTAACTATTAGTTTCTTAATTTCAGTAAACGAGATGAAGAATGAAGGAAAATAAAGTAAAATATAGTCATGGAATAAAAGAAAAGATTAATAATGAAAATTATTTATAGTCAACATAACATTTTATTTTGTGCCGAAATCCCAAATATAAGGTAAGTTTTAATCACTGCTGCTCTGGTATCTCCCGACATGTAAAAGCAGAGCCAGCTCCAGTTATTTTGGTGCCTCAAGCAAGATTATGGTTTGGTCTGTTTAAATTAGAATATAACTGGAAATACCAGGACAGAGAAAATCCAAACCTCCATCAAGGTTCCAGTAACAGTTCTTGCAATTAAATGCGTCCATAAAAGATTTCTAAGGCGGTAAATGTTACAGAAGCGTTACCTGGCAGGTTACGTACCGCATTGATGCAGAAGCATGAATCTACATTCAATCTACAACCCTCACTCACTGCAGGAGTCTGATGAAGACTCAGCAGTGAGTGAGGGCCTCTCCTAAATTTAAGTGCCAGAGTGGCTCAAAGTGTGGAGCAGCAGGGGTTCAAAATTTTATTATGTTTTAGGTAGAGTGGTGAGTCACGTAAAGGTTTGTGGGTCTGGTGTGAGTCACTGCACTGTCTGTCATCACAAACCTTACATAACACTCAACGAGTAACTTTGGAAAATAGGTCAGGGCAACCATCAGTTTGAAACTCAAAAATAAATCAGTTTTTCTTTTCCCTTTTTTGGTGGGGTTCTGATTATTATTTAAAATGCATTGGCAAATTAGTGAAGTGAAAGCAAAAGAATCCTCTTAATGTTACATTTGACTCATCGCCGTTATATAACTCTCTGTCTCTTTCACTCTGCTCCACATTGTTCTTTTTCCACCATTATCATCTTCTTCTTTCGTTTTGTCTTCCCACATGCATGCACATTTGTGTTCACATGCTCACAGTCACCCACACTAGGTTAGATGGCCACACTGAGGTGTGATCAAACCTATTCACTGGTCCTACACATGATGGAAAAGTTTAGTTTGTTTGTTTTTACTTTGCTTTTGGTTGGAGATTCTGGTACTCCAGCATGAAGGATGAACAAAAGCTCTAGTTGAGAGCTCTTGTGTATTATAAAGAGTACTTTGCAGTCTTATGCTCCCCATTTCCAACATGAATTCATGGTGCTTGCTCTGAGGTAGAAACAATGTTACATCAATCTCTATTCCTGGCCTCTGCTATCAGTCTCACCGCTATCAGGGACTGCCAGGGACAGATACAGAGATGTCTGCTTTTGTGTGTGTGTCTCAGGAGGCATGGCTTAAGAGAGGCAGAAAGTGGTATGGGCGAAACACAAAAGCTTCAAACGGGAAGAGAAACAATAGCTACGATCACACTGAGATTCTGATCATTTGTCACACAGCTGTTCCGATTAAATGTGTCAGCGCTTGTAAACAGCAGGCCGCATTAGATCGCATGTCATGTAAACAGACTGAAACAGACAAAAACAGAATGAAAAAAGTGTGGATGCAACTGTGGCTCGTGAGAGGGGCGTGTGGATGTGTACAGAGAGAGAGAGAGAGAAAATGATAGAGTAGTGCTGTCATGCCTGGCAGTTTGAGGAAGAGATTAGAAATCAGCCACGCTAATGGGCCACCTAAAATACCCAGTGTGATGAGGGAGGGAGCCTAGAGAGTCTCTGTTTGTCAGCACAAGGTCAAAACTCATACTAAAGAGCTTCCTGATGATTAACCTCCAAGGTGATCAAATGCACCTCTGGGAAGTGAGCAACCACGTGTGGTCTCTTCTGACATCCCCTTTAAGATAGCCATTATTGTAGTGTAATGTGAGGTTTTTAGGTTACTGGCTAGAATTGTGCTGCTGATTATAATCATTTCTCCTCCTTCCATATCTCTCTGAGCAACATAGAGTGTTTTAAGTAAAACCTGTGATGTGTAAGGAGTATATGAAATTCATGTTTTTGTGGGTCTGGGACAGCTCACATACAGCTGTCAATGACTCATCAATATAAGGATAGCAGAGCATTTAACCTTCCTGCCTCTCTAGAGTGTGTGGACTTGCAAGTTTCTCCCTTGTAGATAAAACTTCTCTGTCTCAGATTGGCTTTGTAAACGTGCGTTGGCTTGCGCAAGCATTAAAAATGCCTTTCATTTAATGCACAAATGTTCTCTGAACAATAAAGTCAAATCCTACTATGTTATTTTTCTTCAGATCTGACACACTTTGTCTTTGCCCTGGCAGCTTTGGTTTCTCCAGACACAGATACTGTGCGGGAAAAGAGTCAATAAAGTTTTTGTTTAGAATTATATGTGTATGAAATGAAAGCTAGATCTTGATACTGTATATTTACATAACGCAATAAAACACAAAATGAATGGTCTTATTTTATTATGGGTATGTATTTTTTCAATGAGAAGGCTCTCCAGAGAAGTCCCTCGATGGTCATTACTCCAGGGCATAGCCAACCCATTCTGTCCACTGGCTTTGAGGGGGATTTCTCACTTACACTGGGCTTTTACATTTGTTCATTTGACTTTTTGGGGGTTGTGTAGAGCAGCTGTTGGAAAAGTTGCTGAGTTCACTTGCAGACATTGTTTGTGTAATTTGTACTGTGTACTAATGGCTATTTGAGCAGCCTGTGATGCCAGCAGTTTCCTGAGATGAGACATGTTGAGCCATATGGCTGCAGTGCTCTCCCTGTTGCTGTCGGACCTGCACTCCATTGTGTGTGTGTGTGTGCGTGATTGGATGGTTTCCCTCTAAATGCTTCACACATCTGTTGTCCTCACTTTAAACAAGATTGTCATCTTCATTGCTTTACCTTGTGATTTTCACATAGATTTATCATGCTAACGTGATGGCCTGATAATATATTTCAGTATTTCAAGACACTCAAAGACAACCATATTAATCCATTTTCATTCATAGTTAGAGATGACTGAACTAGGCTCAATACACTTTGGGTGGAATCCATCCTAACTGAACAGCTGTCAGTGTTGAAATCTTAGCATCAGCAATCTATTATTTACTCTATAATCTTCAAAACCTGTGTCACTATTGAACACTGAGTCACCCAAATGGGTCTTTTGGGACTCACCATTTGGTCATAATATTATTTATCATATGTCTTTAGACCTATTTGCTTAGAACAACTAACATGCGTAAAAACTATAGAGGTAGTCCACTATGTCTGTCAGATCTAAAAGCTGATAACTGATTCTGCACCTGCGGCTTCGCCTTTGATCCCTTGCAAATTTGATTTTTTACACATGTAGTCTCGATGTAATTCTTTAGTGGGAAAGCTTCCCAAATGTGCATCTTTTCACTCCTTTGCTCTTTTCTGTGCTTTCAGTGTTTTCCACCTCACTCTAAATTCAGCCTAATCATCCTCCTACTGTACATGAATTTTTAAAATAATCATAAATGCTAGAGATAGATAAATGTTTTCTCCCTCCGTGCTTCTCTTCTCTTTTTTTCTCGGTCTCATGTGAAGAATCCTGTGCATGCTGGCCATGGTTCGCTATCATTTTCAATCACATGCTTGACGCAAAAAGCATTGCTAGGGGTGAGTTCCACCCTGAAAGTAATATCACGGCTCTTACACTATAGTCCAGGCACATGGCTATTCTACAATTTACTTTTTCATGTTTGTGGAAGACAGCACATTGTTTTTAAAAAATCTTTGAACAGCAACAAAAAATTTTTTACCGTATGTTATATGTAAGGCATTAACCCTCAGGAATCAACGGACACTACTCAAAACACAAAATTACGTGATTGGTTTACAATAACTCTGCAGAATCTTTAACTGCAGGGTTTCCATTGACAATCGTGTTCAACCACCTGTCATACTGGTGCAGGGTTTAGATTCTCAATTCATTTTTCGGATTTTTGGATCACCAATGGTACTTTTAAAATGTTCAGGTTTACTAATTCCTCATAATATACAATACTGTAAAAACAGGGGAGGAACCTCCAAGGCTAGGTACTGCTCAAGGGCAATTAAGTCATTTTTAAAAAATAATGGGAGGCGAGAAGGGAGCTGTACTGCCATTGGCTAGGAGGTCGGTGAGTGGGACGACACAACTAGGTCTGATTGGTATTTGTAAGCACGACAGCAGTGACAGATGGTAAAATGCAATGCTTGCTTTGGACAGAGATGGAGGAGAGAGAGAGTGAGGTAAGAACAGAGAGGGGGGTTATATGAAGGAATGAAGGAGAGAAGGAGTGAAGGAGGGGTTGTGGGAATCATCGTTACGTCACCTTGTGCACTAATATAGCTCTGATGTTGCTGACCACTCTCAGGGAAGACTCCAGTTAGGTTTTCCTCGCAGCACCCTGCTGCTACTCATGAATAGAACAAGTTACGAGGCCTCTGAGAAACGTAATGGTCAATTTTATATGTTTGTATTTGGAACTGGAGAATTTCCTAAAAACATGATAGACTTTTAAAGTGTCACTGGACAGCACAGCAGCAGCCAGTGAAAAAGAAATTTACTGTCTACACCCGGGCAGCAGCTATAAATAACTATTTCAGAGCGGCAGGAAAAATGGCTGGCCAGGATCAGTTGTCAAAGCCAACACAATCCTCCCCCTCTCCTCATATTACTTCACCTTTGGGTCTTGTGATGCTTCCTATGCTTCAATCCCTACCTGACAAATATTCCTTTCATTCAACATTAGCTTGGTGAGGAAATGATTTCCCCGATTTTCTTGTAATTCTCCCTCTTCTGTAGTTCATCTAGTCAGTGTTTTGACTGATTAGATGATTAAGGGACAAGGATCTGTTTTTTTATTTTATTTGTTTTTTTAATCAAACTTGCAGCTACTGTGACAGTAGCTGTAGCTGCTGTAACTTTAGACTTTCTTTTCAGCCTGTGCGGTCTTCATCCTTCTTTTTGCCGGCAGCGACTTTGACAAGTCAGATGGATCTCTGATGTCACTCTGTCCAGAGTCCAAGCAAGCTGTTTGGAGACTCAGTCACCTGGCCCCCAGCTCTCAGCACCCAGTTTGACACTCGATGTCAGCGGATCCCAGGTAACCTAAGGGCTTTTCTTAGGTCTTGTCAGCGCTCTTGTGTCAAAACCCACCGCAGAACACCTGATAGGCCAGAAAAGAGGGGCAAGTGTTGATAATCTGTCAGAAAAACGGTGGTGTTGGAATTTATGGTTTACGTTTGAAAGCTTAGTTGGTTTACTTCAGAAAAGTGCGTGGTGAGCACATTTGTAGTTCAGCCAAGAAATCTATAAATTCTTCTTGACTGTTGTTGTTGTTTATTTGGTTTTGTTTTTTTTTCATTTTTAGAGGTCTGTTGAAATTGTCTGTAGAGGTCTGTCTGAAATTCTCAGTAATATTTCATTTCTTAGAAAAGGTCCCAAGTCGGCAGAGCTCTAAAGGCTAATTGCAGCTTTCCTGCGGGGGGACCTTATTGTTGGAATGCTCTTAAAGTTCCACAGTTGGGAGGCAGCTGTCAAGTCAGAAGTTTCCTTTTGACCTGTATGTTCCTCTTTGACCCCAATATCCCGTGCGTGTTGTTCTAATGGTTGAAACAAGATCACAGACAGCTACCATGTGCATGTGAGAAATCACTGCACAAAATGTTTCTTCACCTTAAGCCTCTCAGCATTTATTTGCATGTCTCTGAGTCTAACGTGTTTTTGTGTGACTCAGTCAGTGAATGTTTCAGCATTTAAAAGCACAGGCTTTTTTGACTTTAATAAGCCATGGTCGGGCACATGTGCAATCTAGTTACCTCACAAACTTCAGTTTACCATTTGACATTACTTCATAAAACCCTGTGACTGATCCGTTGCATAAATCTGACCATTTTACAAGCAACATCAGAGAAACATGGTATGAATCAAAGCGATGCCTTCAAGTGGACACACCGACCTGACGGTGGTTGTGAGGGGCCAGACCCTGTGTCTCTGTGGCCAATATACCTCACCCAGTGCAATAAATCAGGAACCAACCCCGCTTGCAACTGTGCCAAATGCGGAGCAAGGCAAGCTGACCCTGCTTCCTCACCCGTACCTCGCCCCATGAAACCGTCTCTCATGGCATGATGGTGGTTATGTGTTGACGATGCAGGCCACGGCTGCGTGTCTGATTTGTTGAAAAGTTAAATTAAGGCTCTGGAATGCCTGTAACTATTTATGCCATATTGGGAAGAGTGAGGGGTTGCATGTTCTCCTCTTGATTAGTGTCTTGAGTAATGTATTTTGAAATGTACGTATCTGTGTATTTGCTGTCTGCAGAAAACGTTCTATCTGTATGGCTGCAAAGCAGAGTTTTAGTCAACTATGCATCAGTCATTGGAAAATATATCTCTGAAGCACTTTCATCATATTCCAAATGTGACTAATCACAGTGACATTACATTATGAAATCACTGCCTGTGAATGTAAACATCGTGACTCCCATTCTAGCAGGCTGGGACGGAGCTGCTGATCACTATGAATACAGTGCCCTCATATGGCAGACTGAACCATCCAAGTCAGACCTCCTGGGGCCAGTTATGGGAATATGTGGCACCACCTAGTGGGCCAAAATAAAAGTGTTTTATAAGACAGATGCTCCGTCTGCGTGTGTGTAGGTGTGTGTGAGCATGCAATAACTTTTTCCATTTCTCATGATCAGAATCTGTCCTATCAGGAAAAGGAGATTTTATGAGAAACAATACTTATAAACAAGAAACAGGAAAACATACACTAAAGTAAATATCTTGAAATGTGCAATGAATTGAAAGGTTTTAGGTAAATACCAGTAACTTCTCCGCATTAAGACTTCTGGCTGTCAAAGCTGTTTCCATCTGTAGTTTACTATCCAACATCCCACATCCACACCATTGCCTATTTGAATTTACAACTGCTCACCAACAGAGGATGGTTCTAGAATGGGACACTAGGAATTGCAAGAAATTGCAAATGAAAATATATCCTGTCACAGGAAATGGATGTGTGCATATTGTTTTGCAAGTATGAATTTTAAGAAGTATTTCTCAGTAACAAAAAGCTCAACATTTGTTGGTTCAGACCAAGACCAATAGGTGAGATATGGGTTAAACCAAATTTCCCCAAAAAGTAATAAATACATTTAAAAATCAAAGATCCTGTGTGCTCAGTGAATATCTATTATTTTAACACTTGCCATTGAAACTGGAAAGTATGTCACTCTGGAAAAAACAAAAGTGTGTCTGTTTCACTGATGTATTAAATGTGTTCTTTGTATTGGGAACTGCACAATATTTTGCTCATAAAGATGAAAACAGACTGAGATGGCTTAGTATATAGTTTGTTACTTGAAGAAAGCTTGGGAGGTGGGAAAAAAAACTTTTGTCAGGACATCCTATATAACAATCAGTGTGCAGTTTATTTGAAATGTGTTCTTTCAGATACGTTGTTTAAAAGAATATAGAAGAACTTTTTTTATATGTCAGAACATGTGGAGGTTGTACTATCTGTGTGGTAGCATAAAACCTGGCCTGTTCTGATTGTTGTCGTGGAAACTGGTGTAACTCTCTAACCCTCTAGCCATGCTTGAATAGTTACGATAGAGCGCGTGACAATAATAATAATATACGCAGGTGATATTCATTTTCATTATGCTATAGCATGTATGGTGTTGGCAAAGGATAAAAACTGCCTTATTCTCTCTTTGCCGTTTGGGTGTGATGCTAACAGATGGAGTGACTGTAAATCTGTCAGGTTGATACCTCCCTGGGAGCCGAATGCTTCTGTGCTTAGATACAGCGCTTATTCACAGCTGCTAAAAGTCTACAGATGGAGCTCTATAGACAAGGAAAGAAAAAAAATCATACAGTAGATGAAATTGTAGGTTTACATGTATTTTGCTATAAGATTATTTTTTTAAGAGATACCTGTTTGATGGTGTGCTTCTTTGTTTTTTCTGTCACGGAGAAACAAAAAAGGCAACAGGCAACAAACTATAGAATAAAAGTGAAATCCAGCACATTTTCACAAGTGGTTGTACTGTTTTAAAAACAGAAGGAAAAAATATAATTACACATTTCTATGAACATATGACATTTGTGTGATTTTATAGTATTTGAAATTGGTATTCACCTGAAAGGTAGAGCCTCATACTATTTCCCACACATTAAAAGGGGGACATATCACATATGACAAATTACGTTAGAATATAAATTAATCTTGTGTGTTTTCTTCCCACGAGCCTAAACTGCCATTTTCAAAATTCCTATGACAAAAAGTTGGATTTTTGATAGCCTTTAATGTAAATAATTTATCTCAATGTAACATACTCCTCATATTTCATGGTATTTGCATCACAAACACTCCTTTTTTAAACTTTTGAAATAACTTATAATAATGTAATAAAATGGACGGCAGCTTTTTGACACTTGAGAATTGATTTGAAATTGAAGAACACCACTAATTATTGTTAATATTAACCCGAGAAGATATCTCACATAAAATCTCAATCAGTAAAATTTATCCACGAAACCTATTGATGAAAGTCTTATCTGTTTAATAAACATTACATTACATTAATTACAAAAATAAAATAAAAAAGACTACCCACTAAGAAACAGTAAATCAAAAGCATTTAGCCTCACAAACTAAATCTTGGCTGTATCTGTATCTGTGAGTGATATATACTTGTTGTTTGTGTTTGTTAAATAATATGCAATGAATACAGCTTTGAGATAAGGGATGGAATTTTTTTTTCTATGATTTATTATCATGCATTTGTTATGACAAAAGATGCACGTGGGAGTGGGGACATTTAGCTGTCTCATACTACTCTGAACCTGACCGCTGACCATACATTAAGCTCTGCCACTGTAGACGCGGCGGCCTCAGGACCTCACAGCCTTCCCCTCAAGGCCTCCTACCACCCTCCCCGTGGATCTGTCTGCTGCCGTCCTCTCACACACATGCTGACCACTTGTGATTTTTCATCACACGCGTCTCCCCAGCCTGCCCAGTGGTCAGGAACACAGTGAAAGCAGCGTCACTCACATGCAGTGAAGACCACTGGCACTCATGTTATGCTAGTGTACATGTGCTAGCATTAGTCGTCATGCTGCAGGGTTGAGACGCACGTCAGTCTCAGCTGCTGGGCAGAGGTCAGGGCGTAGAGAAGCAGTGCAGAGTTTAGTGTCAGAGGTGTAACTTGGACCTCCGCTGCCTGCTGTCTCATCAAGGTTGGTTTGTTTTTTCAATACCTCCGGGTGTGCTTTTCATTGTAAGCCTCTTATAGTGTATGTGGTGGTAAGTTTTTGTCAGCTGTACTGTGTTGGTTATCCGTGTAGGGGCAGGATTTATGGATATCTCTGGTGCAGCTGCAGTGTTTGGACGTTGCGGGATATTTGTTGGAAATTTCAATGGAGGGATTCTCTGTAGCTGGACTGGACATGAATCCTATAATTGGTTATTTCCTCTGATGAGGATCTGTGAACTGATTGGGCTCATGTGGCGTTTTGTTATGACTACAGAGAAGTACAATGTTGCGCAGAATAAGACATTCAAAACTGAATGTGGTAGTTCTGAAAATGTATGTATATGTGCACGTATTTGATAACTTTGCTGAAGGTGTCATCATAACTTGAATTAAGTTATTATTGAGCTATTACACCACTGTGCATACATTTTCTGTTTTAGCACAACCAATTATTAGGTGAATTGTTTGCAGTATTCATGCATGTTTAAAGTTTTTGAAAGTTGTGGATTCATCCTAAAAGCATTTTATACATGATAGAAAACCATTATCCAGAAGTGTCTGTTGATGTCAGCTGTTTATGATTAGAATTTATTCTGTATATAATTCCAGATGATTTCCTTTTTTGCGACTAAATGAAGCAGTAAAGGGTCACGATTGTCTGTAGTAATTGTTAGTTGTTGAAAGTTAATGTTTAGATTTGTTATTTATTTCTTTTAACAGAAATGTTTTTCTTACTGTAGAAATACTTTAATTAATACTTGTACTTAAAAATACTTTAATTACCTTTTTTTATTGATTAATGGTTTTAGGTAGTTTTTTCAATAAGTTGCAAGTAATGTATTTTCTTAATTAGAGCTGTGTTTTTCATCATATCATGAATTAATGATATGCAGACAGAGCTGGACGTCATAATGTGATGTTATGCTTGTAGGTTAGCATGTATCCATATAACATTATCATACAATTTTTAACCTGAGGCTCGGCAGTCGATGAGAAAGTCTCCTGGTGTTAAAAGTAATTTCAGATATCACAGTGGTTTCTACATGACTGTTTGCTTAACGAAAAATGTAATTAACCACTTAACCCTCTGGGCGATTTTATGTGATACATTTATGCTAATGAAAATTGATAAAATATGATTTAATAAGTTATGGCATGTTACTACAAACCCGCCGGCGGGTTCTGACAGTTAACTGGTTAATTAATCTATTTACCTGACAAAGCCCCAGTGTTGAAGTCTGCAGATATTCATTTAACAGCAGAGTAAATGTTTGTACCTCTGCACGTTCTTTCAGTAGATACTTTGTTACGCCTGGTCAAACAAAGAAAAAAAACAGCAGAATTAGTAACAACACAAGTGGCATTGCAAAGCTACAGTGGATCAAATAAAATGGCACCAATCATAAACAACAGAATTTCACTAAGGTCTCAGATTCTCTGGATTAAAGCCACAACACATCAAACTGGGCAACTGTCCATTCTTGTTTGGAACGAAAGCTAACATTTTTATGTTAATTTATATGTACAAGCTTTGTTTTTACATATTCTTTACAGCTAATTTGACTTCTGTTGACTTATATCATAAGTCAACAGTTTGTATAATATAAGTTATGTTATATTATATATTTTTCTTTCTTAGCTTCATGAACTTGCCACATATGATTTACAATTAAGAGAAAAATCTTACTAATCCCTGCTTAAATTCTGATGCTATACATTGCCTAGGAAGATACAAATATAACAAAGTTTTGTTTTTTAACCAGACCTGTTCTTTAGGCTTTGAAATGAATTATTTTTTTTTTATTGTGAAACAAACAGAACGACATTAACACATCTAAATTTTTGTATATGTTTACAAGCGGGACATTTTAAATGACCACATGAAGCTATTCTTAAGACTGAGCTAATACTGACTGCTGGCAAAGAAGACCTGCTATTACGTCGCTTTGACTGTGAGAGGTTTTTCACTGCCGAACAAAGCTACAGTCCCGAGGAGCAGTAATATGAAAGAGACACAAGGAAATAAAACAGAAAACACATCCAAACATAGAAGGGTCAAAACAGCTAAAGTGGGCACTTGAACGCTGAAACAGACTTCGATTCAAGCTCGCTGATGCTTACGAATTAGAGGCTTTATGATATTTGAAAGCAGAGTGTATAAAACCCTCATAACAGGGTATAACAGTGTTTTTTGTCTGCACCCTTCAGACAGGTCTTGACTGTGGAAGAGAGCATCTGAATTGTATGTCTTATAATTATGTCTGTAAACCTGTTAAAATAAAATTGTTCCCTTCTTCATAAAACCAAGTTTATTGAGATATTAAATTATTTATTTGTCTGCTATATAATAGCAGCCCTGGTTCCCTACATTGAATAAGTATTCTTGAGAGTAAGCTGTTTGGATCGACATGTCAGTAATCACATTCACATTCAGCCATTTGTATTCTCACTTGAATGTATGATAAAAAAGAAAAGCTAATTCTTAAATAAGATGGAGCCACCCTGATTTTTACCTAGACATTGTTTGATGTGTTTGAAGAAGACTGAGTTGTTCACAAATTTTGACAAGGTTCATATGTTCTTTCACAGAGTTCAGTTTAACTTTCAGCTGCAGTAGGGATGAGTCCTGCTTCTTCAGACGTCCAGACTGTTACAAATATAATTGAATCACAAGACCTACTTCTTAGACTATTTTCATTTTCTCTATTGTAAAACTAATTTACAGAATCCCCGATGTTACTCTTTTAAAGTCTGCCACACCTGGTTGCTGTTCTTTGTGTCTTTGTGTCTTTGTGTTCTTTCTGTCTTTGTGTATTCCCTGTCTTCATCACGAGATTTGTCTGAAGTGTCTGTGCACTGTGCCAGTGGCCCTAGAGTCCATATTAGTCTATCAAGGACACTGTGTGTCGCGATGGCAGAGGGCAACTCCAGTATTTATAGCTTTGAATCATAAGCTAGAATGGTGTAAGTGTATCTCTCCATCAGCATGCTTGCTCATTTAAGAGTAGCAGTGAAACTGGGGACTGTCAATTGTCCAAAATGAGTCAATTGTCCTAATTACATGTGTAACTCCTTTGACTGTGGTATGTGATGTGAGATTTTAACAATATTAACATTTTAACATTATTACATTACATAATATTATACTACTAACTCTAACCCAAACCTCTTTCACCTTAATGCATAATTTCAGAAGCAATTTTGCTTTGTACTAGTCAATAAATAATAGTAACTAATTTTTGTATGCAACTTTCTAACTCGGGTTACAAAGTACTTTATAGGAACAAATGTTGCAAACAGTTTTTTAGGCTAAAACATCAATTAGATATTTGTTTTAAAGCTGGTTTTAACTTCAATTCAATACCCAAAACATATTTTGACTGTGATTTCTTTGTAGCATTGACTTTTATTTCAGTTATACTTGG
The DNA here is from genome assembly GCA_037176925.1 of Amniataba percoides. Classification (NCBI taxonomy): domain Eukaryota; kingdom Metazoa; phylum Chordata; class Actinopteri; order Centrarchiformes; family Terapontidae; genus Amniataba; species Amniataba percoides. The sequence continues at coordinate 8,672,865 of JBAJHX010000051.1, forward strand.
AGCCTAAAGGTCCCCTTAATTAGGTTTTCACAAAATCGTTGTTACAATGTTATTTACTTGTGTGATATTGGTGGGGCAACAGTAAGTGAAAGAGATAGAAAAAAAAGAGGGTGTAATTTTATATGTAAACAGCAGTTTTAGTGAATTTAATATGCACTATTGCTATAAAAGTAGTCATTGAGTGTGCTGGACTTATGCCAAGTGTTATAACTTTAATTCTTAACTGGTGAGCGGTCTGAATGATGGTCTAAATCAGAATTGATTGGATAGATATTATGACTCATAAATGGAGCAAATATGTTGAAACCAAACTACTGTTGTAACTAAATTATTTTGCTGTAGAATCTGTTCATAGTTAGCCAGAAATTGATTGTTATTCTTATTTAGGATTTATAATAGTTTTGACGTTTTACCTAAAACTTTTATATTGTAAAATTAATTGAAATTGAAATCAACCTGAAAATCATATAAATGCTTAGTTTTGATATTAAGTTTTAAGTCAGTTACTATATGTACGTTTTTCAGTTAATCCTAAACAAACCTGTACTGTTTCCTAGAGTATATATCTTTGGGTTTGATTTCATGACCGTGTCCACAGCAGGATAGGTTGTAGCTCAGTGGGAGTGTGAGAGATGGCTATGATATGATGAGTTTATGATGTGGCAAAGTAATCGTGTGATCAGTAGAAGCCTAAATCCGTTAGGAAGACAGACCTGGAGGTGATAATCCTCTGCAATACTCAATTGCATAGTTTCATATTTAAAAATGTTTCTCAAACTTTTTTATATTTGTCAGCAACCACAACTTCATAATCCTTTCCACATGTGAAATATAACCTTTTAAAGAGGATATGTTTAAACATTTATATGCGGGATTCTTGACAAATCTTTGTCTAGAACAATTTGGGATTTCATCACGTCTAATCTGATTGGTCTGTCACCTTTCAGCAGGCACGGTAGGAGCACTGGCTAGATAGGGCAGTGTCAGGTGCTTAACATAGATGATGTGATGAACAGTTGAGTAGACTAAGTTTAGACAGCATGTGAGAACATTCATCAGAAACTGAAAGGACAGACCAGTCAAACAGGGACATAGAACTAGTGGGCAATGTGTATTTAAGTAGTTCCATTACAGCAGTTCATGTTGTAGGAAGCTCTTGTATGGTATAGTATAGTGGTAGGAAAATAGGGGCTTGGACAGCTGACCTCTTAATAATTTGAACCGTCTTCAGCTGTCCCTCCTTTACCTTTTTCGACTGGCGTTACACCATCCCATCCATGATAGAAGCGCTCTGACCTCTCTGTGGAACATGCAACTTAATATTTTCCATGTCATTGAGAAGTAATTGAAATGATGCTAGATCTACAGAGGAGTTTCTAGCTTTGCACTTGTTATATCATCTCACAATACGGTGCTATTTAGCCAGCTCAATGTAAATGTCCTCAAACTTCTAGGTAGCTTCTTTAATAATACAAGGTCGCCCAAAAGATAGAGGTAAATAAGGTAGAGGTAAAAAATATTTTATTCCAACTTTACCCTACTGACTAACTTAGTTTTGCGTCAGACCATAGTGACACTATCAGCCGGAAAGGTAGCACAAGCAAGCAGACTGAATAGTGGAGCACAGACACTAAGTCTGTCCATGACACATCTGCGAGTCTAGTGACACAATGTGGTTGGTCTTACAAGGCCACTGTCTACTTGTCCAATATAGTCTTAAAAGAACTTAAGGCTGAATTGTCTTTTTGTCTGTAGAAGTTCACTGACCTAAATGAATGAAACCAGGAGAGCATCCTAGGATTCAGTGTTCCTGAGTTCATTACATTTCATACATTATTGCCCTCTGTGTTCACCACTTTTACAGTTTAGTATATCTAATTCACTGCCCCGGGTTCTACTGCTTGCATACATAACTGAGTTGCCATGGGTAACGTCTCACTGTGTCTCTGCGGTTCACACTACACAACGGAAGCTGATGTCCTGTAGTTCACAGCCAGTGGTTCATGGTAATATACCAAAGCATGTGACCAAAATCACCATGTTTTATACTTACATTCAGCCTTACAAACAAAGGAAAATGCATTTTCTGAGCATGGCTAAACACAGCAACTTCCACAGTAGCAGACTGCTGTGTAATACCTCTTGGCACAGATTATTTCGTTTGGTTTATCCTTAACCCAGCACTGAAAGCCAACTGATGGCTGTGTCTGACTGCGGGCCACCTGCTTGATCTCTTGTCAAATTTGTTTTGTTTGCTGTAAGAAACATGAATTTGGGGGGTCAAAACTTTCTGAAAGCCAATGTGAACAAGAATAGGAAAAAAGGGGCTTTAAGTAAATATGTCTTTGTAAGATGTGAATTTTATTCCCTGTAGTTCTGTGCTTAATGAGTCGTTAATATAAAGTAGATGCTGGTAGTTGTGAGTGAGCAAAGCCTTGAATGTTCCTTAACTCTTTCTAACTATACAAAATTGTCATTGTTTAAGTGTTTTGTAATAGTATACAGTAACTGCATAAAGCATAAACACCTCCTCCTTACAATATTTCTGCATAACATGTCTATAGTGTATGCAGAGTTATTGTATTAATAGTCAATACTGGCATTGTTGTAAATGGGATACCCTCACACAAGTTCACACATGATAGGAGCATGCGTGCATGCTTGAAGACGACGTCAGAGAATCGACACGGTGGAGGCAGTGGCTCTGAATAGCAGGAGCAAGGTTTGACCAAACTGAATGAGAAAGCAGTGCAGTGCAAATTATGTGGCAAAGAGTCTGCTTTTCATACTTTCACGTCAGGGATGCAGGTTCATCTCAACAAAAAAACATCCACTGCCAGCATGGACGCTTTCACACACACACAAAAAAAGGCTGACAATTTGACATAAATTCGACACATGAACCTCAACAATCGACTCTCAAAATCCTGTGTCGCTCCCATCCCCAATAAATATGCCATACAGTTTTGTTTGTTATCTGTGTTTAAAATAACACCTGTTCTTCTTCACTCTATGGTTCCATATCCCGTTCAACCAGTAGTTATCCTGCTGTTTTTAAGCAAATGTTTTTAACATCAACTGCTGAGTTTCAAAATGAATATACATGGCTTGTACAGTACCATCTAACCTCAGTCCAGTTGGCTCCTGCTGGTATAGTTTTCACATTCATGTCTAGAATGTTTCAGATTTGACATTCATTGCAGGTTGAACCCCACCTCAGGAGCATACGTCATCATAGACACTAGTGTTAGCAGCTAACCTCTCAGTTACTGTGCAAAATCTAACAAGGCAAGCATACTTCTTCTGTGGGATTCCTGAGGTATGTTTTTTTTTGACAGCTTCAGTGCCGTGCCCGTGGACGGCAGCGATAACAAGGGCCTCCAGGCAGGGAGCCAGCTGTCCGGCGGCGTGCAGGTGGGGCCTCAGCAGCAGAACCAGCAGCTCCTCCTGACCCCAGCCAGCCTCCAGCTCGCTCAGCTCCAGGCCCAGCTTACCCTCCATCGCCTCAAATTGGCTCAGGGGTGCAATCCAGCCACTGCTGCCACTGTTCTCAATCAGGTTCTTTCCAATGTCGCCATGTCCCAACCACTGTTCAATCAACTACGGACCTCAGCCATGGTTGGGAACTCTCAAGGTGCCTTCCCCACAGGAGTGCTAGGTTTTCCCTCCTCAAATTCATCCTTGGGGGCCTTGGTGAGTGGGGGCTTAAACAAAAACACAGGGAATGTGAGACTTAACCATCCTGGAGGAGGGGGCACAGTGGGCCAGAAGGGTGTTGAGTATGGTAAAAAGCCAGGGTCGACATACCCGTCCGACACTGACAGGCGTCAGTACAACATAGCTGGGGGTACATCAGCGGCTTCAGCCACTTCTGGTGATGGACAGTACTCTGTGATTAACACTCAGGCAAAAAATATGAACAGCGTTAGTTTTCAGAGAGATTTCTATGGGCATGATATGCTGGGGCAGCAAACTGGGTTTAGTGTCAATGAGCAGAACATGAATGTTTATGACTCCACTGGGCATAAGGAGCAATGGAAAGGCCCGGCTAACTTGAGTCACGCGGGAAAGGTGGATATGGTTTCTAATGCTGCCAATGTGTGGACAGCAGCTGGGCAGCCTATGCGGTCCAGAACTGAACTTTATAATCCAGAAGAGCCAACCCCTGACCCCAAGTTCAATTTCAGCAGTGGGATTCCCTCTTTTGGTTCAACTGGCACGCAGGGATTTGGGGGCTACCAGAGCTTGCACGGAAATGAGGAAACCATATCTTCAGGTACCAGGACACTTCAGCTTTACCAAGTCAACGATTACCATGCTGTCACACCCACTCAACTCCCACACCAGTGTAGCATCTGCGACAAGAAGGTCTACAACCTCAAGGTGAGTGAAAAACATTAATGCATGTATCTAAACAAATGAAGAATTGCTTGATTTAGGGACATAACTGTAGATGTAGAGCACCTTAAGCTAAAAAAAAATTATTCACTTATAAATGTAACATTAGTCTCTCCACACCTAAATTCAAAATAAAAGGTCAAGTGATGCTCCTAAAATTTTCCACTCTCTAAAATGTGTTATTATCCTGGCTTTGGATAAGAGCATTTCAGCTTTAAAACAGTTGATATACCGTATCTATGTTTTGATCTGACAAGTAGCCACCTTTTAACTAATCCAAGCTGTTGTCTCTTTAATTGCTCTCAGCCTTGTGCTTGCACAAGGGGTATGTAAGAGCAGCCATGGGGAGGCAAGCACTAAGCTTTCAGTGCGTGCAATCTGTTTGACTCTATGTTTGGATGTTGTGTGTCTGTTTGTGTGTGTGTTTTTAGGACTGGGACCAGCATGTGAAGGGAAAACTACACCTGCAGAACCGAACACTGTACACAAATGAGAAGTGAGTTATTTTCCACTGTCAAATTTATTCGACAGAGTTTGAAGTAGGTTTGAACAATGTTGCTGATTTTCAAATCATTATGTGTCAAAAAAATGTCTCTCTTATTATCCTTGATCATGGTCTGGTAATGTCCTCACTTGCTTCCCAGCTATGTTTAATTTATTTCTAGCTTTAGCATTATATTGGTCAGTTCACAGCAAATACCTTTCCTGAGTGTTGGAAGCATTTTATTTTCCTTTTCCTTGCTCTATATACAGCTGACTTAATGTTTCTATGAATATGAGCTCTGTCACAAGATATGAGTGAGCAAGGCAAGGGAGAGGCAGCTAAAATCAGCCCTCTATGATTGTTGCAGTTCCGCAGTGGTATCAGCTGGAGCTGCTCACTACACTGTCGGCAGGCCCTCTGATGGAGGTCTGAACAGCGCAGCAACGAACTCCATGGTCTACTCTACTGCAAGTCAAGGTAGGATAACCCTTTAGTTGCCACAAGTGTCGCCATTTGCTAGCAATGTTAGAGTGATGTTTTTCTGATCATTGGAATATGAGAAACAGAGTGATAGATGGAGGTCAGGGGGTATTTTTAGAGTTACGCAATGGTATGAAGCAACAGGGTTTTTTTTACTTGACCAAGTGTATTTTGATACATTGATGTATGCTGTTAGAATAAAGTGCACTGAATGTGATGGACCATAACACAAACCTTCATTTTTGCTTTTGGTGAGGGTGTCTTTTTTGATGCACATGACAAATGTGTGGAACTTTTCTACACAGCAACAAATTCAGTTTCTGTTCGTATTATCTGTCCAACCTAGATCTATATTCCTTATGTATAAATACTGAAAGGCAAACCACTTGCTACTGCTGATAACATGAAAGGACCTTTGCACCTACAACCAAAGGTTGAAGAGGTCACATTGCTTATGTATGTAACCCTTTGTGTATTCTTTTTTTTCTTTTAGTTAAGTATCCACTGTTTAAAGAAGTGAACAGTAGTTGTAAATGAGGAAAAAACAACACAGCTGTTTTAGTAAGCACCTACCATGGGAAAAATAAATTAAACAAAAACTGTTCAAATTTAAAACGTTAAGCCATGAGGCCAGCAAATGTAACTTTTTCCCACAGTTAGTCTACTGTATGAAGCCCATTTTAAATCCAATTTTCAAATTGTTTCCACAGATGTGTCCTCAGGAGCCAATACTTCGTACTTACCAGCTGCAGCAATGAAGACTTATCCCATGTCAGACACAGGATTTGCCTCACACCAGCCAGAGTCAAAGGTCAGACAAATGTATGGGTTTTTTTCTCAGGATTATTAGTGTGCCCTTGGCGTCTAAATCAAATTTTGTGACAGGCTACAGCTGTCATCATTGAATAAATACATAATAGTATTAATAATAATAGAATCCAGCTATACAATGATCAAATTTTTCATTAAAAAAAAGTGATAACTAATTAATATTAACTCATATTGATAACTCCTACAATGAATGGACTAGAAAGGCCAGTTTTTATGGACATGCACACTAAGAGTGTCAGACTGCTGCTTAAATTTGATCTCTAATGACATGAAACATGTTTCTTCTATGTTCTGCATTATTTCTGTGTATCTTTAAAGGCTGTTAATCTGCGGCAGGAAAAAGTGTATAAGGTGTCTAATTAATGGACGCCAAATGTGTTTAGCTTAATGTTGACAGCTGCCGGGGCCCAACAACAGGCTTTCTGAAGGCTTGAAAATTTCTACTCCACTGGATTGCCTGGCAAGCTGCATTGTTACAACGTTGGCGAGAAAAAGTTTGGGGATTTTTCATGTACAATTACTTTTACCACTTCATTATTATCGAGCACCTGGATACAATGTAAGCAGTAAGACAGGGATATATAACGTATAACGTATAATATAGTAGCGCACATTTGTGAAATTATTCATATTTTGATTTTGGTATGTGTTCTGTGCTTATTATATCTTTTATTGCTAATTATAAAAACTGATTCATTAGTCCCACTTCAGGCAGGAAGACACGCGTATCACATTTTTAAGTGCACCAAATGGTAAAAATGTGTTTACACTGGCCACAACTCTAGCCATGTCTTTGATGGCCTTTTAGTACAGTTTCATGTTAACTAAAGCAGCTGTCTACACAAGGTCTGCGCAGGCCTGTGCTTCAATGACACTGCAGAGCTCGCTGAAAGTGTTTATTTGCCCTTTAAAACACGTAATCAAGCCATCATGTAGTCACTGTGACTGGATATAACTCATGTGCACACTGATGGAGCATTTAAACAGGTTGCTGTAGTAACACTTGACATAAAAAAAAGAAAAAAAGAAATAGCAAAATGAGCATTACAATAATAATAATAAAAATAAATTATGGAGACATATTGTTATTACAAATAAAAATATATTTGTAAGACAAATGTAGAAAGTATTATTCTATTGTTTTTTTTGTCCTTTTCATTTTATTTAAGCTGTGCATTTACTTGCACAGTCGATCATCCAGGTTCATTGTGTTGGCTCTTGACTAGGGTTGAAAACCAGCACCTGTTGATAGGCGTCCATCACGAAGGCAGGTCTCCTGTAAAGCAGCGTGCAAATGATGAGAGGGGTGAAAATTAGCCCCAGCAAATCTGAGGAAAGCCTGCTCTGGTGCCCAGCATGCAGCTTTCAACAGTCAGGGGGCAGTAACACACACACACACCATGCAGGAGCACATATCTGTACACAGAAACATACTGTGTTTATATACATGTACGGTGTGTACAATGTGTGGTTTGGCTTCAGTTTTCTGAGGTACTTAAAATTACGTGGTTCTTACTTAAAAGTACCAATCCTTACTGACAACTTTAGAATTATGTGACATATTGACATTTAATTTAATTATACAACACAGTATATCACGTTCCCAATAACTGTACTTAAAACGTAAGATGCAATTTTTTCTATATTGTTTAAAAATCTTAACTTATATTTTTCCTACCATTTCAACATTTCAAACAAATGTGAAATGCTGCACATTTTATAGAATATAAGGGCTTTGCACTTAAAGAGAA
>JBAJHX010000051.1:8691621-8718302 GCA_037176925.1 Amniataba percoides
AGATAGATAGATAGATAGATAGATAGATAGATAGATAGATAGATAGATAGATAGATAGATAGATAGATAGATGCTACTCTCTTTCTCTACATTTTGGATCATAAATTTGAGCTTGTCCTTTTCTCCCACCCGTCCACAGAAATACCTGTCCCAGCTGGCCGAGGCGAGTCTGGCGGGCGCTCTTGCTAAACCCTCAGCTGCACAGTGACATCAGGTTGACGTCTTGTCCAGGAGCGGAGACTTTTTTATGTGTGTGTGATGTAGGTGCTAGGCTCTGGACAGCGACAACGTAGATAATATGACGCACGGAGAGCAGATGGACGATTGTGCTGGTTTTGATATTTTGGGGGAAGAATACTTGGATGAATGGTGCTCACATCCCCAGCCACAGATGCCCTCAATTTTGTACAAACCTGTGTGTAATGTATAGTGAAGCTACAGTATTTAATTTTTTTGTTTGATTGAAACTTTCTTACAGTTTATTTAATTTGACTCTGTGTGGGATAAATATGTATTTGTTATTTTTTTGGAAGTAAAATATTTTTGTTTGATAATTGCCAAAATAATAAACTTTTACAGTATGGGCTTATGTGGGTTTAAATTCATTATTATCATCCTGGCAATAATGATTTACAGCCAAACAGTGACTTGAATTATGTGCCAAGGGATGTTTTTCCTCAGTTAAAAAAAATTGAGGCAGATTCTCAGGTTTGTTTGTTGTTGAAAAGATGTCAGTGTAAAGTTCAGTACACAACAATTACAATTTTATTTGTTTTTTTCTTTCATGCCTCTACAGTATGTCTTTCAGGTAAACATAATCATCATTTTGTCTGATAATGATGCAACTATGCAAAAGATCTTTTACTTCCTTGAATATTTATGTTGGAATCAATTCAGAAGACAACCCCAGTCACATTTGCTGACATATGTAAATGCCTTAAATATTGAATACCTTACACTGGACCATGTGTTTAATTTATCAGAGTTAAACATGCAATGTTTCATGTTACAGTGATTTGCTCAGATGGATTATCAAGCCACAATTTGTTTTGTTTTTTGTATACTGTGAATACTGATCTTCTGACATCATTGATAGTGCTGTTTGACAAACTTTTCATATGGTTTTTGATGTAAAAAAAAAAAAACTTGAATAAACATTTTAAAGATCTCTGAACAGTTGTGTTGTTGTTAGTTTATTTTTTCCTTTTCCCCGCAAAGTAAAGTGCACCATCCATTTTCTATACCAGTTTATGGTAGGACTTGAGTGTTGTAAAAGAGCTCCCCCAAGTGTTGAAGCAAAAAAACACCGAAGTGTTGGAGCTAAAAATGTGAGTGCTGGGAAAGGCTGCAGAAGAGCAGGCACTTAGAACACACACAGGACCGCGGGTGCATGTTTTGCGAAGATGCTCCTGAGACAGTCCAGCACATGATGGCAGTCCATCAACAACTGGCATAGTGTATCAGAATAAGAATTTTCAGTACCGTCTCATACTTAGCAAATAGAAAATAGATAAATAAACATTACTTACATATTATTAAAAAAAAACTAACATAACATAACCATAACATTAAATAACAAAGAAAATACACATAACACAACATAACATAAAATAACATAACATAACATAGCATAGCATAGCATAGCATAGCATAGCATACCTTACAGTGTGATCAGTGGAGTGCAATTAAATGGGTGCAATGGTGCATTTCTGGAGCTTATGTACATGATATATGGAATATTTATGTACAGTTGTTATGTACAGCATATAAAGTGTGCATACAGTATATACAGAATGTGTTTAAATATATGTTTATTGTTTATAGAAATGTTTTATTGAGGTCATTGATGTTTATGAATCATGATTCAACCTGTGACTGGTGTCAAATGTTCATCAGAGTGACAGCCTGAGGAAAGAGTTGACAGTTCTTTCTTCATGCCTGGTTGTTTTGGCGTACAGAGCTCTGTAGTGCCTGCTGTAGGGGAGGAGGTGAAACAGGTTTTGTCCAGGGCATCTGCAGTTATGTTACCTTCCTGTTTCCTTACTCTCGGCACATACAAGTCCTGAATGGAGGGCAGGCTGGCACCAATTATTTTCCTCTACAGGAACAACTGCACTACCTCTGGTCAAAATATTCAAGACATCTCCCAAATTAGACAAGAATGACTGAGCTATTTTTCTGTTATTCACTGTTTTTATTTCACTGTTTTCTACTTGAGATATATATTATATATTTTATATTTATTATTTATTTGAATATCTTATTTTTTATCTTATTCTATGTTTCTGCATTGTCCCCCTCTTTTTATTTCCACTGTGTGTCTCGCTGCTGCTACAGTGTTAATTTCCCAGCTTTGTGACTAATAAAGGTAATCCCAATCTGAATCTTGAAGGTCCTGTGTGATTTACAGATCCAGACTTAAAAGCTGGTGATGATTAACCAATCGGACATGGTGCTGATTGACAAATAGAAGACGGCACTGGGTACCCACAAACTAGGAGAGCAGATTTCTTCCAGGTACAACAATCCTACAAACAGCTAAGATGCAGAACCCTCAAACGCTCATGCTTCTGACCTTTATAAAGCTATTTATTGGTTAGTTTTCACCATCACACATTTACTCACACAGCAGGTTAACATAGCATATTTTGGCTAGATTATGATATTCATACAGAGTCAGTCATCAGTGTCACCCTGATCCATGCAGGACGCTGCAACTGATGTGATGAACCACAGACTGTGTCCACACATACTGTACTGTAGTAGCGCGGGGCCGCCGGCAGGGGGCAGCACTGTGTGGAGCCCGCAGAACATGCCAGAAGAAAATCCCGTGTTGCATTTTCATTGGTTCTTTGTAATAAAACCCCCACGCACCTCCAGCCAATCAGATAAGGGAAACGAAGACCTACGTACCTGCGTTGCTGGGTAGATAAAACAAAAACAACAGCGTTTGTTGTCAGAGTTTGGAGCTTGGACGCAACAGACGGTCAGTGATTTCTTTTTTTTTCAAATTATGATATAATTAACCAACAGAGTAAATGAGGTCGATGCATGTTGTACAAGCCGGTGTTGTTTAATGATTTATCCTTTTTTTGTTAAACCAATGTAGATAAGAGATGTCCGTCGAGTTACATTTGATGTTTTACTGACGGTGGCGGTGTTTAAGACGGGCTTAACAAGCTTTAAACTGCACATTTCTACCCTTTGTATGTCCTGTGGTGGTTTTATATGAGCAGTCTGTTCCTGTGGGGAAAGTTTATTTGACGCAGCTTTTTGTTTTGACAGCGAACATCAAGCTAACGTTAGCCATTGTTTACCAACAGTGTGACTTTGAATGAAGGGGGGCGGGGGAGGGGGGGCCCGCAGCATGTCGGGGCATGTTACCAACCATTTATCAGCACATTAAATCTCCCTGCAGGTATCGTTTGCAATCTCTGTCTCCGTGTTTCTGCTGCAAAGTCTTTCTTCTCTTTGTAAATCATGGCAACTGACTGCGAGGCCTGGCTGAACGCAAACCCCGTCGGTAAGTGTGAAGCAGCTTTTTAAATGCACCATCAGCTGTCTGTCTGTGTGTGTGTGTGTGTGTGTGTGTGTGTGTGTGTGTGTACGTTTGGGCAACTGGGGGCTTTTTCTTTCATGCAGGAAGTGGCTGATCGCTTTTTCTTTTTTTTTTTTTTGTTGCACAGCCTGCAGTTTTAATGATGTTGAATCTGATGTTGATGTGATTGTGCTGCTCATCCTCCATTTGCTCGGTGACTGCAGAATGAAGTCTTTGACATGAAACCTCTTTTTCTCAGTTTATTTATGTTTGCACATGGCTGAAATGAGAAGGAAAATGTATGTAGCAACTCTAGTCTAATTAATTTGTTCTGCACATAAAAGCCACTTACTCAGTTATCCTAAACATACACTCAGCTCTCCATTTTGCATCCAATCCAACAGAGGCGGAGGACCTGAGTGACTCCTTTCTGTCTGGAGATGAAGACAACAGCAAATCTCTCATCTCCAACAAAAATATTACCAATGAGATCAACGGCAACTGGCTGTCCTCGTCTAGCAACAGCATCCACGAAGCACGTCTCAAGGCGAAGGCCAAGCGGAGGCTGAGAAAGAATTCCTCCAGGGACTCTGGCAGGGGGGATTCGCTTAGCGACAACGGGGATGTGGTCAAGGGAACCTCAGCGGCACCCACCAGCCCCAAGAGCAAGCTGCTGGACAGAAAGTCCCGACTGGGGAAGGGCAGGGGGCTGCCAAAGAAAGGTAAGAAGATTCAGCAACTTAATAATGTCAGTCCAGTTTTCTTCAATGTGACACTAAGACACTGTGTAATCACCTTACATTGTGATATCAAAGAGAGAAAGTGTCACTTCCTCTCACTTTCAAATGACAGCCATATGTTGCTCATTACCACAGGCGAGTACAAGTCAATCAGAGAGCCACTAGTGCTACAAATGGAAAGCTTTCATCACTGTGTAACCTACTGTTGTCATCACCTGGAGGCTTTCCTTCTAGGAGCCGTAAACCAATTGTCATGTGCACAAATGGCGAGGTGATCCTCTCTATTTAAAAACACCCTTTACTTGTCCTGCCGTCTACTTAGCCCAGCTTTTCTGTTAATGTCCATCTGAGATTAAATAATCATCTTGGCAACATGTGCCAAAAGAGCACGGGTGATATTCTATCAATGCATCGGATGTGATATGAATATTTCATCTTTTGAAGGGCGATTAAGTTCTTAATGTCACAGTGTTTATGGAGCGTTTGTTTGTTCTCGGTTTCACCTGTTATCTGTGTTTGTGTTGCTGAGGTGTGACAATCTTGTGCAGCAGAGCACAGTGATAGCTGTGGATACAGTCTTTGTTACTGTGTATCATCCTGCTGATAACAGCATGTAGGCGTTAAAATGAAAATGTTGCAAAATGGCTTGCAGTGACTCCTTATCCAGCTGGCCAACCAGCTGTATTGCACTGAAGATGACTCCTCTGCCTGCACATAACTGCATTTTATCAACACTGACATATCGCAAACATATTTGTAGATCAGAACTTATCAAATATGAGCATCTTCTGATAGTTCAGCTGGCTCTCACTGCTGGTCCTCATGCAGTGCCTACATCTCTGTCTCAGCAGACTGCAGTACAGTTCAGACACTTTGCTCTTCCCATGGGCAGTGGAACTGGAGCAAGAGAAGTGTCTCTTGGCACAATGTCTGCCTTTTCTTTTTTTTCTCTCTTCCCTGGTTACATAACAGAACCGCCACGCCAGTGGAGCCCTGTTATTTGAGCTCTGAGCCCTCCTGCATTAAAAGTTCATGCATTGCAGATTTGAAAGACAAATGAGGTGGAAGTGCATCTCTGATGAGAGCAAAGTGTACATCGTGTTTCAACGCTGAACTGGGACGGGTTCGCACCAACGATGTGGGCCGTGCTAAATATAGAGGCACGTCATATGCCACATACTGGGTGAGACTAACACAGGTTTCAAAGCATGTCACACAGAGCTGCTTGGGATTGGGCTTCTTAAACCATCTGCAATCTGTTAGCACTTACCTCAGAGGCAGCAGATGTTTGTTTGTGTAACAATTACAAAGGCCTCACCTCCACAAAGTAGAGGGATTATAATCGCAGCATGTGCGGTCACATGTATCATGGAGAATTGGAACAGATTACTTTTGTTGACCACTGCTCAAGAACTTTCTTAAGTCCAACTCATGTTTTAAACGGTAGCAGAGAGATGTGCTGTGTAAGGCAGAGAATGGCTGTGTGTTTCTTTGGGTGCAGAGATCCTCCAGTAAATGGATCATCACTGATTAAAATCTGTGGTTACATAGTGTTGGTGCAGTTCTTGACGTTAGAACTGCACCAACACTATGTAACCAGTCAGTGATGCTTCACAATAATAGGCATCTCTTTACTGTGTATCTGAGAACAGTCTGGATGTCTCAGATGATGCTTGGAGCTCATAATAGTTACAAGTTTAATATATACATATGTTACAAAAACATTGATCATGTTTACCTGCTACAGCTCAGCATCACCATGCTCTGTAATGCTCACCATCTTCTTACATCTGCTCTTAAAAAGGGTTTGAAGGTCTCTTTGTAAGGAGACCTAGGTTGTTTTCCATAGTAACTTAGAACAGTAAAAGCATTAGATGGAAAGACAGCACTTTTTCTCAAACAACTCATGTTTCAGGTAACTAAGATAATGTGTGTCACTAAATCTTCTGACAGCGCTCATGACCCTGCTTTATTCATTTAAGTTTAACATGAGCTGTTACTGTGCTGCACCATGTCTAACGTGTAATTTCTCTTTGTTCACAGGGGGGGCTGGAGGGAAAGGCGTGTGGGGGCGATCTGGTGAAGTTTATGAACAGGAGGAGGTGGATGAGAGAGACCCCAACTATGATGAAGCTCAGGTATAGATGTGTTGACATCATACATCTACATCATACATGGAGTGTTTGGATTAGCGTTAAAATTTGAATCAAATTGCATCACAAGTGTTGCATCACACATCCCAAGTGTTGCAATGCCCAAAACTGTTCAACTGAGTCACCTGCTGTGTGTGTGTGATTCTGCTCCATCAGGAAAACTGTGTGTATGAGACTGTGGTTCCCCCGCTGGAGGAGAGGGACTTTGAGAAGACAGTCACCCCTATAGTGCAGGAGTACTTTGAACATGGAGACACAAATGAAGTAGCGGTAAGTGTGCATGAAACAACGTGTCAGTGAACATGAACTAAGGAGTAGTAGCTAATACTGTTCTATCTGTCACAAAGTGCTCTAAAAAGAACGGATATTTATACAACCATAGAATCTGTGCCACATTAACCACCCCTCTCCACATCCAGGAGTTGCTTGCAGAGCTGAACCTGGGGCCCATGCGGAGCGAAGTGCCCTCACTGGCAGTGTCGCTGGCCCTGGAGGCCAAAGCCAGCCAACGGGAGCTCACCTCCAGGCTGCTGGCTGACCTCTGCGGGCCTGTTCTGTCCCGCAGCGACATGGAAAAGTCCTTCGACAGACTCCTCAGAGAGCTGCCCGACCTGGTGCTGGACACACCAGGAGCTCCGCAGGTCAGTATCTTTAGGGCAGAGAGTTGACTGAATCCACAGTAAATCCACACAATTTGTGTTTGCTCGTTTTTGTTTTAGGATATTTAACTTTTTAAGACTCTGACAGCACAGCTGGCACATTATCTGTCAGCCCCATGACAGTAAACACACAAGACTTTTGCTTGAGTTTTTACAGTCTGTGGTCGAGAACAGGAACAACACTGTAGGTTGATAAGCGTGTGTGTGTGTGTGTGTGTGTGTATTTGGGCTCTTTCTTTTTCAGCCTGCACAGACATGAGATCTCTGGCTTTGTCTCTCTGTGCTCACAAAATGCAAGCTCAGCGAAGGACGCTCAAAGGGTTATTGGTCCCTCCACCCCACACACACACACACACACGCACACAGACCCCCACCCCCACACAGACCCCTCTGCTTTCACTGTCTCATTTGGGCTCACTTGTCATTTCTCTCCCACTCTCACAGCTTTCTGTGGGTTTAAAGGGGCATTATAACTCTGCACTGCCCCGCCTTCTTCTCTTTCGCCCCTTTCACCCTCTCTTTGTCAGTTTCTCTCTAACACACACACACACACACACACTCCTTTCTTTCTCCTCGTGTGCCTGGCAGTCTAGCCACAGCCACTGGTCAGAGGAGACGGAGCTGCCTCTCATCTGAACGGGAACAATGATCAGTGATGAGCGCAGGCTTTGTGGAGGCCAGAAGAGCAGAGCCAGCTCTTTCGCTTCCCTAAATCATGTGCTCACACTACTGTAAACAAACACGCATGCACGTGCCCCTGAGGCCACAGTCAGTTGCCTGTAATGTCAGTGTTATTGGGGGGGGGGCAGGCTATCAGACTAAAATAACTTAGTAGTAGTGAATTGTCTAACAGCATTGTTGCAGGTCAGCTAAAGTTCAACACTGGTGTGGTGCTCTGAAAAACATGCTCGTTTGTTTTATGTTAAATGAGTGGATAAATTCATAAAATGTTTTGTATTCTCCAGTTAACTGGATAAAGTTTTGTTGCATGAGGCAATAGGCTACTGTTCCTTGAAGCAATAGAACAAAAAAAATAGCCCAAGTGATTTTTAAATGTGACTGTGGCCTGTCAGTAAAACTCCTAGATTAGTGAGCCCTCAGACACAGTGTCTCTCTGAACAAAAGGACATTAATGAAGTGTCTCTGCACTGACTGACTTTTGGTAGAGATTAAGACTAAGAATCAAACTGTGCTGTATTCGACATGATGCAGAGCTATTTGTTTTGATTTGCTTACATTTTTACCTCTGCTGTGTTTGTTTTGTAGTTGGTGGGCCAATTCATTGCACGCGCCGTTAGTGACCAAATATTGTCCAATAGCTACATCGAGGGCTACAAAGGCAGAGTCGACTGTGAATACACAAGGTATGTGATTGTTGGCCACGCACTGCTGGCTGAGATGTTCATTTCCTGTTTTGTGCTCTTACTATGAAAATCTTAAGAGATTGTGTCAGAATTTAAGATGACTCCAAGAATGTGACTTTTGCTCTGAGGTTTGTGTTAACATGTAAACAAGAGTAGAAATGTTCAAAAGGTGAAGAAAACAGAATGATTATCATGTGAGTATTCTAGATCACATGTAAGAACAAGTTCCATCCTAAAAAGGCTCTGTGTCAAAGCTAGAGCACCCAAAACACAAAGTGTTAAAAATAAAAACTGGATGTTTTGCATATTAGGAGACCTGGTGATGAATGTATGGATATTATATTGCATATTACATTATATGCAGTGAGACAACTTTGCCTGTTTTTTATCCTCCAGGGCAGCTCTAGACCGGGCGGCGGTGCTTCTGAAGATGAGTATGGGCGGCCTCCGCATTGACAACCAATGGGGGAGCGGTGGGGGCCAAAGACCCGTCACACAGCTCATCAAAGAGGTACAGTACACAAAGTACACTCGAGGAGACAGAGAGAGACCTGAGTGCAATAGTCCCTTATCTTCTTTTGGGCGCCTGTTTATTCATTTATTTATTTCAAATACAACAAAGACCTGAACACTATGACAGTCACATTTTCATATTTGACTGCATCAATTCTGGCTTCCTTTTTTTTTTTCAGAAGGGGATTTCTAAGAATATTGGTTGTGATACCATGATTATAAAAGACCTGTTATACTAAGACAGATGAATGCAGTTTTTTTAACAACTCTTAGTGGGTGTAAAAAAAAAAAAAAAAAAAGATTAACGATTATTGTTGTATTCTCTATCAGATGAACCTGCTGCTGAAGGAGTACATCCTGTCTGGGGACAGCAAGGAGGCTGAGAGATGCCTGAGAGATCTGGAAGTTCCCCACTTTCACCACGAGTTTGTCTATGAGGTAAGCCTTTTGCTTTAGTTTGAAGCAGAACAGCCCTGAGTCAGTCTGCCCTTATTTTTAAAATCGACTTAACATGTTTTCTCTTTAGCCCAACAATTTTTTATCTTGGCTCAAAGTTTTAAATACCCATTGTGGAGTGTAAACACTTCTTGGTCTCACATAAAATCTACAGATGAAATAAGTTCTTCTCGTAGATGGTAGGAAAGATTTTGAGTCATAATACAAGGCTGAATATTCCCCTCAGGCGATAGTGATGGTGTTGGAGTCCAAAGGAGAGAAAACATTCAAAATGGTTCTGCAGCTTCTCAAGTCGCTCTCAGCGTCCTCTGTTATCACTGTGGACCAAATGAGAAGGGTAAGCTGCCACCTGGTGTTTAAATTATGTACTGCACTTAATTCTTTCACCAGCCGCTGTTTTTATATATACAGTGTCTTTTGTTTCCCTTCGCAGGGCTACGAAAGAGTCTATATGGACATTGCTGAAATTAACATCGATGTCCCTCGTGCGTACTTCATCCTGGAGCAGTTTGTTGATAAGAGTTTCAGTATGGGGGTCATTGATGAAAAACTGCGAGATCTTTGTCCTTGTCGGTAAGTGCATGCTAATTCCTCTGCTTTCTCAGACACACACTGTACACTGTGTTTTTTATTACTCTGTATTAATGTGCTGTGTCTCTCATCAGGGGCCGGAAGAGATTTGTCAGCGAGGGAGATGGTGGTGTTGTCAAACTTGAAAGCTACTGAGGAGCTCTTTTTATGTGCTGCGTTTCCTGAAAAGATGAAGATAAAGCTACTTTTTTACTTGCATATTTTTCAAAATAGTCGGGTACAATTTTTTTTTCCCCTTCTAACGGTCAAAAGAATGTACATTTCTGATGTAATGAGGTGGGGTGAAAAAAAAAAAAAAAAACAACAACTGCACTTTTGATTGAAACTGAAGTAGATCTCTCTCCAACGTGTTTAAATTGAAACATTTGCATAAGCTAACCTTTGCTAAGTGCCACACCTCTCAGTGTCAGTCATTCCATGTTGTTTTGTACAGTATTTCCTTGATTTCACTGCCACTCCTCTTGTGTTTTCTAGAAACAGTGTTTGTACAGAGATCACTGGTTTGTGTCAAGAGCTTTATAAAGGGGTATAAAAAAATTAAATAAAGGGGAGCATGTTGGATAAATACAATACTGGTTCCCTGACTAGCTGCTGTTTCTATGCTGTGCTTGACCTTTTATTTTTCCTTTTTACCCTTTAAATTACACAAATATGTGATTATTGAAGGTATCAAGAGAAGAGTACAGTTCAAAAACCAGTCAGGTAACTTCACAAAATGGTGTTTAGAGTGTTTATTTTTATATATCTGGGGGATACTGGTGTGTGAAATGTACCATGTATTACTCCCTGTCTGGTCATTAAATCACTATTAAATAACCCAAGACTGTTTTTGTGAATATAACAATAATTAACATACAATACTTCACAGTAACTCCATGCTACAACTTAACTGACCCATTAATTGACTCATTCATAATCTGTTCTACATTAACTCAACAAATAAGCTGAAAAGTGACATCTTCTTGTCTTAAAGCTACATAGCTGATGTAGTAATACCAACTGTCTGAAGAAGTAAACAGGTCTGCCTAACACTGGAAAAACAGCTAAGCAATAGATGTAATTTTAACTAACGACATGCAGTAGATCATTTGTCAGTGACTAGTTAAAAGTAAGACTCTCCCTCCCCCCACTTCCTGAGCTTATCTGCTCGATGAGGCCAGACGTAACCTCTTGACATTGCACTTCACTGTCCGCACAAATACTTATTCTACCAACGCACACACTGGGCTTCTGCCATCCATGTAACGGAGTTCTCTTCCAGTTTGACTATTCCTGCTGTTATCAATCGTCCATTGGGTGGTTACTGCAACTGCTCCTTCATTGCCAGTTCCTGCTGCTTGACAGCCTCTTGAGCCTCCATCTGCATCTTCTCCAGTTTCTCCAGAGTGACGGATTTGAGGGGGAGCAGCTTTGGCTTACACAGAACCATGGTAGGAACATCTTCCATGGAAAGTTGCCCTGTGGACATTGCCAAAAGAGAAAAAAATACCAAAAAAAATCACTCCAATGTAAATTCTCACATTTCATGAAGAATTCTTGGCATAAATACAAAGATAATGAAGAGACTTGGCTGGGTTGTTGTTGTTATACCAACAGTTCAACTTTTAGTACTGTAGTGGGAGACTACCATCGGCAAGTCTGCTCAATGTTAGCTACCCAACATGGCATCCTCAAATATCTTGTTCTGTTTACTAAGAAGCATATATTTACATTTCAAAAGCTGAAATCAGAGAATTTGGATTTTCTTTTAAAAAAGAAAAGACTCAAAATGATTGATTGATTGCAAAACTTCAAAGACAACAACATTTAATTAATTGTTGCAGCTCTAAACACATTGTTCTCCAGCTTTGGTACAGACCCAACTAATGAAACAGTTTATTCAGCAACAATGTCAATGGTGATCTGTAAAAGAGACTGTAAATAGAGAGCACACAGCACAGAACACCCACTGACTAATTTTGCAGGATTTTGCAAATTTCTGAACAGTTCACATGTTGTATTGAGCTCCACAAACAGCCTTTTGTTTGTAACTTCTGCTGTCCAAATAGCTGCTCTGGTACAAACCTTGTTTAGGCAGAACTTCTCTGAATATTGACTTCACCTCTGGCATGGTGTCTTCTGAGTGCTCGCTGAAAGGTAAATACATCGGTTACTTACATTTAACATTTTATCCAACATTAGGTAATCAGATTAAAGCATGACAGGCAGTGGGTGCAGCTCTGCTCAAGATGAGACTTTAAAATCTCAGACATGAAGATTGGTTGGTGTTGCAGGGTGTTTCTAAGTTAATAATGAAAGGTGATCTCCATGAAATCAGTGAACTCACAGAAACACAGTCAAAGGCTTGGAGTAAAGACTACATACACAGTGATATTAGTGAGTTGGTTAATAGTACTGTATTTAGCGGTATAAAATGTAAAATGTGGTGTGCAATGAGGTGACAGCAGCTAAGTATATATTGGTACCACCAGTAAGACAACACAACACAATAAAACTGAGATACTGCTAACATCAGACCATCCTGAAGAAAAAATAGTCCAGTATCAGTGTCCTATGGTGCTAATGTGATATTTGAACAATTAGCTGTTGCAATATCTTGAATGTTCACGTTTATTATCTATTTGGATTAATTTCGATGCATTATCGATGCACAGCTTTGTTGTATCGTAGACTTTAGTTAGCCAATAGCTGCAAACATCTCCGTTAACCTTAGAGAAAAGCAACAGACTGAATCGTATCTCCTAATACTTAAATTCGCTGGCTGGCTAGCTTTAGCGTGAGACAGCTAAACGACAGAGCGGAAGCTGTATTGAAAAAGATGTTTTTATTTTTACTGGGCTGTCTGTCTGGCTGCTGCGACACATTTAAAATAAAACGACAGTTCATAAAGATTGAATTGTTGATAAACTCACCTTAAGCAACAGGAAAAGATTACTGCGGTTGTCAAGCCAACGCTTCCGCGAAAATCACGTGACCTTCTTCTACGCGTCACTACCGTGGCACAGCTCTTTGCTGACATCTGTAGGTGACTCTGGGAAAAACATAACTCACAACAGTATCATCACTATAATGTCTGGTTCATTGAGTGACTGTATATAAAGCAGAGATGTCAAACATAGCAGAGACCCATACTCGAGTAAAAGTACAGATACTCTACCAAAAAATGACTTGAGTAGAAGTAAGTCTTCTTTAAGCACGGTACTCAAGTAGAAGTATTAAAGTATTCATTATGTTTTGTACTTAAGTATTAAAACTAGTATGTCGTATTTAAAATGTACTCAAGTATTGAAAGTAAAAGTACAAGTTTTAAGTTTTAATATGTAATGTTGAAAATAAAGAAATCAGTCGAAAATTTCAGTATCGCATTGATAATGAATATCTTCATAAGTCTGAAGGACACCCAACAAAGCAAATGATCAGAGCACCTTAAACACTGAGATTAACGCTTTGTAAACAAAATAGAGCAAATATCTTCCACCACAGCAACTTGTTTGCATAAAGCACAACTTGTATGCATAAAGCACAGTCATATTTCAGAATGCAGAAATTTTCTGTTTATTCTCAAAAGTAGCTGATTTTCAAAATTGAGTGAATTCAGTCTTGCCCTCCTGGAGATGAAGATTAATCCTGCAATACGGGATCAAACGATCACAACAAGCCAGCTCCACCAAACTTGCTTGTAGTCCAGTGGTTCTCAATTATTTTCTGTCATGCCCACCCCAGGGGAGACAAGTTTTTTCGCTACTACTACATTTCTGTACTTCTGACTTCTACACTTTTATTTGACAGCTACCTTTATTAGTTACATTACAGAATAAAATTCAATAAATAGTGAAAGTTTGCTCGAGCACCATTGGCTGCAACATGTACATGAAATTGGTAATTTTGTACAATTAGAACAATCTGATATACATATATACACCCCTGAGAATGTACTTTTGGTTATTTATATGTTTCTTACAACACTTTAAGCCCCCGTAGAATTAATTATTTGTTTATAGCTACTTTGATGTCCTCTGCTGAAGGAAAAGTTTTTCTTTACTTATCTTAGATTTGAAAGGTGTATACATATGGGCATGATTCTGTGAAACCGCAGCTAGTGTTGTGGTGAAATATTCAAGAAACCCAAAAATTATGAAGAAACCTGACACCACCAGGTCACACACACGGTGGATGGACTTTTCAGAGATGAAGGAAAAAATTAGTGTCCAGCAGTGACACTTTTGAAAAGACAAATATTTGTATATCCTTATATTCAGAGGATTCTGTGAGTGAGTGAAAGATATGAGAATTTTACACAAGGTAATTGTTATATTATTCTTCATAGCCATATTATAAACATGTACAGAAATGTAACACAGTCTTTCTGACACTTTACAGATATTGGAAAGGCATTTTTCATTGTTTCGCTGAGGCTTTGGGAAATTTATCCACTCATAGCCATCCTTGGAGCAACAAGCTCTTTATCTTTCACCCGTAGGTATTAAAAAATGGTTGTTTTGTCAGGGATGGTGATTGCAACAACAACAAAAAAGTGGATCTTTCTGGAATGGACTCTCCATCTCTGCAATTTCCCAGCTTGGGATTAATAAAATCTATCTATCTATCTATCTATAACCCACATATATGTTGTGGTTGAGAGAGATAGTAAACACGTCACATCTGGAGAGACCAAGATTTTACAATGAAGACAGAGGAGGTGTGTTTTGTGATTTGGGACCACTTACTGAAATGTTTTCAGGATAAGAATAAGAACGTGTGTGTTGTGTTCAGTGTAAAACGCCATGCTGTATATATTTATTTTACACTTTTGTGCGGTCTCTTTCTATTTAATATAATTATGACTGTGGCCATTCTTATAACCAATGATGTGTTTTCTTTTACTTTTTCTCTGTATTTGGGGGGATTTCCTCATCTACATCGAGGGTCCAAGAACAGCGGATGTAACATCTTGTATGGATAGTAAAGCCTCTGAGGCAAACTGTGATTTGTGAAATTGGGCTTCACAATTGAAAATAACTGAATATCTAATAAGGAATATAATAAAAAAACATGCCTGGAGGCTAAAACTCTTACTGTAATGTATTATGATCATTATCACTACACCGAAGACGTGTGTTTGTCGTGTAAGATGCATGTGGAGATGAGCCCAGAGTTCGTCCAGGAATATGTGACTGTATTTCAAAGTCTCGTGATAACACTGGTGAGGCGTGTGAATGACGCAGTTTGGTGTGAGGGGAGGGAGCAGCAGTGGAGGAAAAGAGGAGGAAGCAGTGAGGATGGCGGAGTCACACCTCTGAAGGTAAAACACTGATATTACCACATTAACGGTGGACCTTTCTCACCCGACACAACGCTCACACGTCCCTCCAGAGCCGAACCCATCCGCCGGCCTCTTGTCGCGGCGTGTGTCCCGTCAAAGTGTCATTTTTTGGGGGGTGGTGAGTACGAACGCACTCTTTTGTTCAGCTTCGGAATGGCCGCTGTTTTTCACTCTGTTTTCGTTTTTTTTCCCTCTCTCGGCTAATGTTCAAACCGGTCGGGTGTTTAACTCAGTCCGTCCCCCTCCTCCGTGAGTGTGAGTGCTTTGCCGGAACACCGACCTCCTCCTCCGAGGTGTCTGCGGCCCGTGAGCGCTCAGCTGGCCGCGGCGGAGGTGTCCCCTCCCGGCCGGACTCGCGGCGGACGGGTCGGTCCGACAGCCGCTCTGCTCGGGCCTACACTCACAGCTAGCTCCGCTGCAGACGGAGCTAACCGCTGGATGTGAGCGACTATAGCAGGGGAGACCTCGACACCGGTCCCAGCACAAATCACCCGCGGAAATACACTCATGTTTTATAATTTCACCTGGTGTCTCGTCTCGTTTGAGTCGGAGGATCTGTCTATAAAATACTTGTTAGCTCGCTTTCGGGTTGACACGGCTAGCTGACGTTAGCACGTTAGCAGCCTAGCTTAGCTTCCTGACGTTTGCTGTGCTGTTGACGTTTAGCTTAGCTGCTCGTATTTCCTGCCCTGTTGTCAGTCGCTTTAAGAGGCTTAACTGGTCGTTTCCCCTCTTTCTGAAGTCTGGTCTCTGTAGATATGTGTTGTAGATATTTTTTCCCGGTCGCTCTCAAGCTCGGCTCGGCTAACATTAGACATTTTCATTCGTCGTGAGTCGGCTAGCTGGTTGATGTCAGGTGAGGAATCACAGCGAAGCTGTATTAGTATTATTATTATTATTATTGCGACGGCGTAAGGCTGTTATCATTATTAATAGTAGTATTGCTGTCACACCAGCGACAAAAACAGTGGCACCAGCCCTGGCATGCTCTCCCTAGGTGCTCACATTATGTAAATTAATTAACCTCGAAAGGCGACTTGACTTACCGACCTGGTGTTGTTTAGTCTGTAATCTGTTTTCAGGGATTTGTCATTGGCACACTAAGCCATGAATCTAGCTGCGTGTTGTGCTCTGTGAGAGCTGCCACCTCACCCCTGTTTTGCCGTGTATCCCCTTGCTTTTATGCACTGTGTGTATGAGCAGATTTAAACAGGCAGGCCACGTTATTCCTGGTGTGTTATTTCTTGCTCTCATGTAGCAGCACACACTGTCCAGCAGCAACAAAGGAGCTGCATTTTAGATGTTTCTGTAGTTTGTCAGATTGTGTATTTAGGGCATGATCAGTTTAGCTCACATTGATGCATTTCTTATTTAACCCCTGCCTCCCCCCCTCAAGAATAAAAAATCATTGTAATCTGTAAATAAAAGCACGAGAACAGTAGGCAGTTCTGCCCAGGCCTAAATGCACCAGCATTATCAGATGGGACCCAAGATATCCTTAATGGAAACTTCATTAGTCTCTGTGGGTTGCAAGTGCCACGTCCAAGTCCAAGTGTGTAGCAGTGCTTTATGGCGGTGTTGTTAGTGCTGATGGATATGCATTAGCTTATCTCCCAAGCCATATATGAGTTGAGCCTCATATTTACATCCACCAAACGAGAGGTCCTGACTCAGTGGAGCTCACACAGTGCTTGCAAGTTTGGTCACAACAGTGATTTAAGCCAAAGCGTGTGGCAAAGATAATTTTTAACATTATCCCCCTCACGCACCAGATGGTAGACAGTTATGAACGCTGGTGTAAAGGTTGTAAACAGACACGCAGCACCCAGCCATGCAGGTTTCTGATCAGAACACGCCTCATTATACAGATATCCATTTATTTTTGCATTGACATCTGTCAATGTTGAGGCTCTTCAGTTATTTCATCCACAAGTGGACACTGCCTTAAGCTTTTCAGGGATGGAAAAGTATCTCGAGTATCATGAAACCCTTGTTCTGTGGTTTTCAAACACAGTTATTATCCACTGTTTTTTTCCCCCAACATCATTCCTTCTTCTGAAGTCAGAGCTGCTTCGGTCACCTGAATATTAAACTGCTGTGCTGTTTTGAAGACGCCTCTGTGTACATTTGACAGATGCAACGCAGAATACGTCTGCTGTGCTTTGGTTAATATTTTATTGTCATGACTTAGGCAAAATATGACAGAGTTTGTGCATGAGCTATTAAGCTCATACTAGTTGTTAAAGGTCAGCAAAAATAATTAAAAAATATCAAAGTATCAAATGTAATTGCTCCGACAGCTGTTAAACTTTACTTCTCGTGCCAGTTGGTATTTTATTACAGATAACATGAAGTCTTCACCGAGATATATCTATACAGACAATGTTTACATGCGGTTTGTTATAAACAGAAAAATGAACCAGGGCAGGGACACGGGGAGTACAACCAAAAAAGGAAGTTGCTTGCACAGTTCGGTTTAGATGGCCCCTGCAACTGGGCTGGCCTGGTTATTCTCATTTTATGTTGGTATTTTGTACACAGGTATGCTTGTTACAGCCAGTGCTAGCTGTTCACCCTCTTGTTTGTGACAGACTGAAAGAGCAGTGGATTCCTTTTTTTATTTACAGAACACACTGTCAAGCATTCTCTCATGTAAGACGTGCTGCTATTGACCCAACATTTCTTTTAGCCAAAAGGTCATATGACCTGTTGTTGTGGGGGCTCCATGCTTTGAAGGCCACTTCTAAAGATTACTCTCAGCAGTCCTAACCTTTTCACTTAGCTCTGATCCTGAGCCAAACCTGCCTCTCTTTTTGCTATGGCTTAGCTTGTACTAGTGCAGGAGAGCTTTACACAGTCACAGAGGTGCAACAGCAACAGAGACTAAACAGAGACAGGCCGCCAGAGACATTCTGGCTCACGTTGTCTCGTAAAGATCCAAAGGGCTGTGTGTTTCGTCTGCGTGTTGCTGAGACGTAAATATCCAATTTGATTGTTGCGTTGCATACTTCATAGGGGATGGCTAAAAAGCTGAATGTATGTTTAGGTGGGGCTGTAGGCTTACAGTAATGTCAACACCCGCTGGGCCATGTTTGTTTAGTAGGAGTAAGTTGGTGTGAGGTTATGCTTAGTACATTCAATAGATTTGCTTGGACTGGCATAACACTCTCAATACCACGTATTCCACGTTACTGACAACCAACCAAACCTGTTGAAGTTCTCTCTTACTGTTCTCTGTTGTTCTTTTTGTCTTGTGCAATAAAAAGGATATTATGGTATTATGGACGCTTTTTATTGTATTTGTTATGTTTCATATGGTATCCTGTAGTATTATGCATAATATCTGTGTCGGCGTAGAAGTCTTGGACAGGCCATTTTTCAGGCCTTCTTTCAGTCCTTGAAAGACTGCCAGAAAGAAGTTTTAAACCATAAGGAAATCTGTAGAGGTGTGGTTCTCCTGCAGAATGTCACTGAATAAGGCTGGGCCAACGATGCGTCCCTGCATGCATTGATCCCTGCCACAAATTCTGCTTATTGCGTTTGATTTCACTCACTCATTGTTAGCGCTGTACAGTAGTAGAATTGGGGACTTTTTTGGATGCTGCCTACCAGAGCAAACAAATAACTGATCAGAAAGTAATTAAGCTAGACAGTAACATAGACAGTACTAGAGTAGATCCCACCAAAATAAGAGAGACAATGGTGATTCTTTATAAGACAATATATATTACATCTAGCAAAACAAACAGACATTTTCATAGTAACAATTCAGCTTCTACTGTCTGAGGTTGAACATGGGTGCCCTATAAAAAATGTTTGTGTTGTTAATTGTGTAGCACAAATGTATAATCACTTAAGAAAAAAAATCACATCATTAAGTTGGCGATTTTGAAAATCACAGCATTGGTCAGCGTGTGACTAATTCTGGAGGCGAAAATAAAAATAAAATATCTTTTAAAAAAATATACAGTATAGCACTCTCAGGGAAACTATCAGTGTTTATTTTAGTGAATTAATGCAGTTTAGGCAGCATAATTTCCTCCCCACTTTCTGACAGCGGAAGCATATTCTGATCAGTGTTTGCCACATGAAGTCCGTTTACTGTAAATTGTGGCGAACAGTGTCTTTTAGCAGAAATGTTATATATGCACAGGGAATTGACAGAAACCAAAAAGGATGAGCCTTAAGAATGTATTACTGTTAACAGTTACATTTGCTTTAAAACAATGACAAACACTAAGGCCACTCAGTTGTTGAAATGCAAAATGCTGAGATTATTTATGAACTGTGATAATGAAATTGTAAAACTAAACCGAATTTCTTTTTCTTTTTCCCCAACAGCCAACCTTCGAGGGATTTAAAAAAAAGAGACCTTGATGACCTTTGCAGCCAGATAGAACTTATATCTGAAGGTCCTGGGATTGTATGCAGTTCAAACACTTAAGCATGTGGCCCATGGGTGCCACAATCCAGCTACTTCAAAGGATTTTTTCTCCCATGGCATTTTAACAAAGGAACAGAGTGTCAGAAGTATCCAAAAAACCTTTGGATCACAAGGCGTTTTTTTCAAGGATAATCATAAATGTTTGGGCTTGCACAGGGATGTTTTCTCTAAAAGCCTTCTTGGCTATCTGTTCCTTTTTCCCAAATAAGTAACCTGACAAGAGAGACTCTCATGAGAAACTCTGCAGGGGGCCCGATAACGTCGACATGAGTAGTACTTTAGGCAAAGAAAAAGATTCGAAAGAAAAGGACCCCAAAGGTGGTCCGGCAGGGAAAGAAAGGGAAAAGGAGGCCAAGGCTCTAGCCGGTTTAGTTAAGGATGGCGGTAAAGAAACGAAGACCAAAGGGAAAGATGCCAAAGAAGGAAAGAAGGACACCAGCAGCTCAACACCAGGTGTTGCCTTCTCCGTTGACAATACGATAAAGCGGCCAAACCCAGCACCAGGTACGCGCAAGAAGTCCAGCAATGCCGAGGTGATCAAAGAGCTTAACAAGTGCCGGGAGGAGAACTCAATGAGATTGGACCTTTCTAAACGGTCCATTCACATGCTGCCCACCTCCATCAAGGAGCTGACACAGCTGGCTGAACTCTACTTATACAGCAACAAGCTGCAGAGCCTGCCAGCTGAGGTGGGTTGCCTGTCAGGCCTGGTCACTTTGGCCCTGAGCGAGAACTCCCTGACCAGTTTGCCCGACTCTCTGGACTCCCTTAAGAAGCTTCGAATGCTTGACCTCCGGCACAACAAGCTGAGAGAGATACCGGCCGTTGTCTACCGGCTGACGTCTCTGACTACGCTGTACCTGCGTTTCAACCGCATCACAACAGTGGAGAAGGACATCCGAAACCTATCCAAGCTCACTATGCTCAGCATTCGTGAGAACAAGATAAAGCAGCTGCCCGCTGAGATAGGTGAGCAAAACTATTGTTCAAAGATTAAACAGGACAGACTAGCCAAATTAAGGCACAACAAGAAGGTAACCGTTTGCCTATGGGCCACCATAAAGTATAAAAATTAAAAAAAAGTAGTCAACTACCATTTAGTTTGTAGCATTTAGCTTGTGTTAAGTTCTATCCGGCATAACAGCATATGTAATAATAATAATATTCACATCATATTATGTTCAGTACAATGTACTTTATAGCAGTAATGGTGCACATCTGTCTACGGCTCCAGCAGTAAAGCACATCTTGCTATTCAAAATGAAGTGAAAATGAAACAGTTAGGTGATAAATCCAGTTGTCCATTATGTCTTGTTCACTAAAAGTTAATTCTAGCTTTAAAATGTGCTATGTTGTCCTAAGATGTGCACAGTTGCCATTCTGGTTTTTAAAAATAGGAATGAGATAAAGGAGTGAATGTCTTCAGTTGGACAGTTGGTGGACTGTGGAAAGCACTTTATTCTTGAAAATCTGAATTTGGGATTGGTTCATCTTCTTGCAGGGGAGCTATGCAACCTCATAACTCTGGATGTTGCCCATAACCAGTTGGAACACCTACCGAAGGAGATTGGGAATTGCACACAGATAACAAACCTCGACTTGCAGCACAACGAGCTCTTGGACCTCCCAGAGACTATAGGTAGGTTAAGTACATTTTAGGACTCAAAAGCTATGTTATTATGACTTTTTGAATTATTATTAACAGAATTTACTGATGATGCTTGGCAGTATAGTATATGCCGAGACAACCAGTTGTGATAAATGTTGTTATGGTAAAAACAAGTTTACTTCAGTAATGTTTGTTTATTTTTTTCTTGTCGTAGGCAATCTTGCAAGCATAAATCGCTTAGGTCTGAGATACAACAGATTGTCAGCCATCCCCAGATCATTAGCCAAATGTCGAGAACTGGAGGAGCTAAACCTTGAAAACAACAACATTTCAGTGTTGCCAGAGGTAAGTAGAACCAGATATAGGCAGGCATTTCAAATATAATTGCCACATAATACCAAATAATGAAAATAATCATCATTTGCTGTGTTATTTTGTATTATGCTAACATCAACTATTTCCTGTAGTGCTCTGAAGTGTAAAATCAAACAGACAAACAATAAATTCAAGGTCCAGAGCTTGCATTGATGCAGAGTAAATAGAGAAATCATCATGATATAGTCCAGTCCTGATCTTACGGTTTCTGTCATGTCTGTGTTTCTGTGCGTGACCAGGGCCTACTGTCGAGTTTGGTCAATCTGACCAGTCTAACACTGGCGAGGAACTGCTTCCAGTCATACCCTGTGGGTGGACCATCCCAATTCTCCACCATCTACTCCCTCAACATGGAGCACAACCGCATCAACAAGATCCCCTTTGGAATCTTCTCCAGAGCCAAAGTGTTAAGCAAGCTTAACATGAAGGTATATGTGCACATCTGTCTGCGAAGTGAGATAAATTCTTAAGTCAACTGTTCTCACCTATTTCTAAATAAAACAAAAATCATTGTCAAACTTTTTTTTTTTTTGCCAAAGTCAGTCATCCCAGTTTTTTCTCAGCAGACATTTTGTCTTGTCAAAGCAGCAAAAGCTATGGTGTTACTAATAACATTAATGATGACTCTGTCCTTTTCAAATGTGTCAGTAAGACGTCACAGCGATCCAACGATGCGCCAGGACTGAAACTGAAGCAGCTAAATGGAATTCAGCCAACATTCATTTTAATATTCACATTTATGCTTTTCTTGCTGTGACATGTCAAAATGTTTTCAGTGAAATGGCATCGGGGAACATGTTGAGATCGAACTGGATCTCCTTGTCATACCTGAGCTATACTTTGTCGAAAACACAAACAATATGCTCTCATGTGAGGAATGTCAAAATGATAAATGTTAAACTGACCATACTTGGTTATAAAAGTTTGTGTTAGCCAGGCGTGACAGGCAAGCATTAAAATTCTTTAACTTGTGTATTTGGTGTGTGTCCACACCGAATGTATTTTTGATTTGAATCTCCACTGGAAACATTCCTGGCATCAGGTAACATAGCTGGCATAGCGCACTGGTTTGCTCATCCTCTTGAACAGCACCGTTCTTGTGTTCATCCTCTGAATTGTCGCTTATTTTGCTTATAAAGGTATGTCATTGTCTTCTCCAGGACAACCAGTTAACGTCTCTGCCATTGGACTTTGGCACATGGACTAGCATGGTCGAGCTCAACCTGGCCACCAATCAGCTGACAAAGATCCCAGAAGACGTGTGTGGTTTAGTCTCATTGGAGGTGAGTGTTGCATACACACATAGAAGGAATTCAGCATAAACATTGTGCAACCAGTAATTCTTAACAGAAGTGTTGGAGCCATTATGTATAAACATTGTAAGTCTTATCTTGTGAGTAAATCCTTGAGGCTAAATGCTAGTGTAATAAACACGGACCAACCCAGAGCTTCGCTCACCGTTACTCATGGTGTTATGTTTGGTTTCAAAACACATGACTACTGCACAGACCATTTTTCTCTAAACTATATTGACCTATATTTTGATTGCAGATGAAATCTCACCCACCTTTTGTCATTTTAAATTCAATGATTGTCAAAAATAAATTCTAGTTGATAAGTTTATAAGTGCAATGTGATGTAATTTATATATTTTTTTAAATGCTCTTGCTTTCACTTCAATCGAGATTTTTAATTTCAACATGGATTATTTGACATAATTTAAATGATTGATTATCATGATGATCACTTTTTCTTACTGTGAACATTGTTATCTTCACAGGTGTTAATATTGTCCAATAATCTTCTCAAGAAGTTACCACACGGTATTGGGAACTTGAGAAAACTACGGGAGCTGGACTTGGAGGAAAACAAGCTGGAATGTCTACCTAATGAAATTGCTTATTTGAAAGATTTGCAGGTAAGTTATCCAAAAATGCAGTTCTCCCTGTTGTACTTCAACCTTTTTATGTTGGTTGTCAGAGAGTTTGGTCGTATGTAGTTTGTATCTGTTGCCATGGGGAACAACAGCAACAACATCTATTGGAGATACAGATACATGTTACCTGTTTTTATCCATCCCTAGTTTTCATTTCCTCAATGTTGGTGGCTTCTTTTTTCTTTTAAAGGTGTTTTCTGATTCTGCTTTCAGTACATTTTGGCTTATTGTCTTACTCCAATAACAGGGTAGTGTTAAGAACTAGGAACTAATGAAAACCTGAGCAGAAGTATTTACATAATTTAAACAATACCCAGTCCTGGGTTAGTGAATTGAAACATGTATGTCAGCTGATGTAGTGTCATTACAGCACCCTAAAAATGAGATATATAATTGTTGTTCTGAGAAACAGGTTACTGGATATGCTTGATCATCAGATAAACATTTCACAGCTGGTGTCTGTGAGAGATGGACGGTGGTGTTGGTTTGGTTTCATTATACTAACATCACTGAGTGATGTTATTTTTTTTATCTTATTTCCACAAATATTTGGTTACTCAGACCTATAGTACACAACCCTTGATTCCCCCTTCTGGCAGTGATAGTCATTACTGGGGATGATACATCCACTGTTGACGTGCATTTATAAATTAGACCCATGTTATATAACGGTCAACGTCCCAGGCTTGTGTTCGGAAATTGTCACAAAAACACAGGAAAAAATCTACAGTTCCAAGACGGTAATCTATAATTATTTAGGCAGAGTAAATGTAATAGCTACAGAGCCTATTTGAAGTATTTTACAAATACCAACCCTCTCCAGCAATGAGAAGCTATCTGGAGCATCAGAAACATTTATTTTCTAAGTTTTACCCTGTTTGCTGTAGCCTCCTCCAATGGCACAGTTGTTCCCTTCTGGCAAATCAACCATTGCCGGTTGACGTAAAAGGCATCGCTTTTGATGTGTTGGCGCAGGAATGTTGCCACAGGCACCAGATTTAAAAACTCTTGATAAACTGTGAAACAAAGATTTACCTGCTGGTGATGAGAATGATCAGCAGTGTGTGAAGAGCTTGAACATAATGGATGTTCATTTATATGAAAAAGTCCAGCACACATCCAGTATTAACGATAAGGTATAATTTTGTTTTTACACAATCCCATTGGTGAATACAATTCTAATTTCAATTTTTTTTTAGCGGATTATAAATGTATTGAGCTTTTACTCTCTCATCAGAAATTGGTGTTGACGAATAATCAGCTGACTACGTTACCCAGAGGCATCGGCCACCTCACTAATCTGACTCATCTTGGTTTGGGGGAGAACCTGCTGCAACACCTTCCAGAGGAGATCGGTAAGTGCCTCCCTCAAGTGTTAATTTGGGGCACATTATTCTGTCAGAACCTGTTAGTGCTTGAAAATACATTTTCAAAGTAAATACAAAACATAGAAATATAAATAATAAAAATGCTGTATTTTTTATTGAGACTGTAAAATTTCATTGTAGCCCATAAACACTGCGTGTTTATATACATGTAATGAGCCTTTTAGTTAACATTGCTTCCTCAATGAAAGCTAAAGTTAACCATCAGGATTTAAGAGCTTAACAGCCCACCTCTGACCCTTCCTCTGAGTGATTGGTCTGACATGGGTAGGCTGGTTACTGCTGGTGTTAAGAGTTAAGATAAAGATTAAAATGGGTGGAGGGAAAAGCCCAAGGTGGGTGTATTTTTAGACTATTGAAACTGGACCCAGAATTAAAATACACCTGTGGCTTGAGAAACAATTAGTTTCTCTTTTAGAGTTACAGAATAAAATGTGTAAACATCAACTAATGGTTAATAATCATTTTGGAAAAGTATCTGTACTGTAACTGTGAGATATACTAGAGCCTTGAAGAAGAGCGTGGCAGCCTCTTCGTCATCCCCTCAAGGTCATTAGTGATTTTCCCCTCAGCTGACAGTGCCTTTGTTGAACCTTTTTTAAGATCTCGTCCACACGACAACACATGTTGTGGGATTTGAATAAAAGGACAGTGTTGCCATCCTTATTATGTCTTTAGAGGGTGGTCTGTCAAGATCATTAGCGTTAAAACTATTTATTACTCAACAGAGAATCGATTGTGATTTCGTTCAGTTATTTTAATTAAAAATTTTGGTTTCACGTGTGGACATTTTGGTGACAAAGCAGTAAAACTACAAAAATGTATTATAAAAATAATCAATATCTCAAACATTTCATGCGTGCAGCCCAGAGAGTTATGATTCAATAAATGTTGTAGCACATCACGATTTCTTAGTATTTCACGTGTACACAGTTACTGAACTGAAGCACATTGTAATGTAACAAAGGAATTATTACACCAACAGCAGTAAGGGGCGCGCTTTTACTTTCCAGAAAACCACGTTATTGACAAGCATTGATTTCAAACCAGTGTTTCTCCAGATGACAGCATCAGTAACCGCTGTAATCTGTCCTCAGGTACACTGGAAAACTTGGAGGAGCTGTACCTTAACGACAACCCCAACCTACACAGTCTCCCGTTCGAGCTGGCCCTCTGCAGCAAGCTGTCCATCATGAGCATCGAGAACTGTCCCCTCAGCCACCTGCCGCCCCAGATTGTTGCAGGAGGCCCCTCCTTCATTATCCAGTTCCTCAAGATGCAGGGACCATACCGTGCCATGGTCTGAGCCAAGAGCAGCTCAATCCCAAGTCCCTCTTAACTCCAAACTCCTCCACTCCCTCTGCACCCTCTCTCCTGCCCGCCCCCATTACGTGTATCCACTGTAAAGAAAACAGACTCGCCACAATCAGTGTCAGGGGGGAAGGGGGAGGGCAAACGCAAGGAGGAGGAAGAAGAGGAAACATTTCTTTCACCATCCCTGGGCAGAAACGAGGCAGATCTTTGGAGACTTGAATTCTGCGTTACTCCAGAGTTTATCACGGTCACTTTAGGACCCCAGCCAACCCCTCCCCCCC